>JAYMFT010199333.1:0-25598 GCA_038088735.1 Panulirus argus
TATATATATATATATATATATATATATATATATATATATATATATATATATATATATATATATATATATATAGTCAAGTCAGGTAATGAGCAAGTCTGATTCAGGCTGAGTTTCGTTTGACTTCACATTCATCACCCCTTCCCCAGGACAGCCTTGATTAAAGCTGGCTTTGAGATTTGCCCTTGAGATAGTCCCTGTCACGTATACATTCGGGTATTACTAAGATGCCATGCATACGCTAAAGTATTTCGTAAGGCCTGTATTCATCTCCAGCCATCCGACACCCGTTCATCCTCTTCGAATCGTCTTGGAATTGCTAATAATTCTGTTTTCCCGACAGAAATGCTTATTAATTCCGGACGAGACGCCGGAGAATCCTACACGCCGATAGTTGGATAGTAATCATTAATTCCTCACCATGACCACCAATCGCCTCTTGTGTGAAGACGCACCATCTAGACTTCGCGTTTCTCAATTCTACATGACCTTTAACAGGCAGGTGTTCTGGTGACCTCAGCTGGCAGATGTTTCGCATGACCTCAGCCGGTATGTGCTTTGCAGGGCCTGATCTGGCATGTGTGTCGCATGAACTCGGCGGGCAGGTGATTTGCATGACTACAGAGAACAGGTGTTTCGGATGACTTCAGTGGGCAGGTGTGTGTGGCATGACTCAAGCAAACAGATGTGTCCTCGATTCAAATGGCAGCGCGCAATGTTATGTCGGTCGGGTGTGACGGTGGTGGACTGTGGTTGTGTATGACGGCAATGGGATTTGTTTTTGTTGTAAATTGCGTTAGCAGTGTGTAAAGGTAATGCTGGTAAGTGACAACAATGGCAATGATAATTGAGGCTAGTGGTGTGACGATGATTTGTTTTGAAATGGTGTTGGTGTTGATCGTGATGGTCATGATGATGTGTGACGCTGTTGGTGTGACGCTGTTGGTGTGACGGTGTTAGCACGTGACACAGGCCGCCGTAAAAGGATGCCTTTCAGCCATCACACTCTAATCCTTGTCTGAGGACCTGCTTATTGTGTTGGTCATTGTGCTACACCACACCCTCTGATCTTGCCTGTTAATAGCTATCTATGTCTCCTTTAAAATTTTCATATAAACAGCCGTCCACTCTGGAACTATTACTCGATATAAACAGCCATCAGCTTGTGGACTGTCTTCTTGTATAAACAGCTATCCCAACATGGACGGTCTTTTTATTCGTAAAGACAGACGATGGAGGCGATCTCCAGCCTGGTCCTTGCCTTTGTCCAGGTCGCTACATGATTCTGCAGACCCGCTGGGAGAGGCAGGCGCCTCCTGGTGAGTGGCCATTTCGTCCAGAGCGGCAGCAAGAGCAACAAGAGGCGGCCGGGTACAGGAGAGGTGTGCAAACCGAGGCAAAGCGAGGGACTCGCGTTAAAGGTGCCGTGCTGGTCCGCCCGCCCGCTGCTCCGGCAGGCGAGGGCGCCTCCCGCACCCTCATGGCCCGCCATGCACGGTCCTCCTGCCCTACTTCCCAGGGCGGTGGCGTCTGCAACATATGGTGGCCCTTCTAAGGGAGGTTCCTCCTCCTGTGTCCTCCTGCACGTACGTGTGTGTGTGTGTGTGTGTGTGTGTATAAATTATAGTGTACACTTAAAATACACTTAAACCTATCCAACTGTAGATTGCGAGTAGAGAGCGTCATCGCTCTACAGTGAATCCCCAGAGTGCCTGCATCTTGCTCTGTCGTCTCAACTCGCGCCGTGTAATTCCTCATTAACACACCAGAGGACCGAAGCCTCACATTGGGGTCACCCACTGACGCTGTACTGCATTGGTCAGTGATATTGCTTGGGATCATGTCTCCTGCGTAGCTCTAGTCACACAACACGTTGCACAGCAGCTGTCGAGTGCATAGCAATAGGTGCACAGTGACGTGTATCGTCGTATGTTCACACTAAGGACGTCGAATGTTGTTCAACTGCTCAAGCTCAGCCGACATGTCAGTTCAGTCACGTCAGTAATGTCGCCATTATAGAACTGTTCTCCAAAAGAGACTACCATATGAATTATTTGGTCATTACCATCAAATGTTCCGTAAAATTGTTACATGAGCACTCACACATTTCCCACGTATAAATGTGTGGGTGTATGAGTGAATGCATGCATGTATATAATAAACTTTTTGTACAGTATTGGGAGTGAGTTCGAAACTAGTGGGTCCCTATCTCTTTAAATATATGTATGCTTATGTGTGGGTGTGTGTGTGTGTGTGTGTGTGTGTGTATCTATCTACCAGTCTTTCTATCAGTTCTTCAACTCCAATACATCGTCGTTCACTCTGCTACAACCTGTATGATTATCATTCAACAATATACAGCCTATGGCATTGACCAGTGTGTCTCCAGGCTGAAGTAAGACTACAAAACATGTCTGTAATGATAAATCTTTAAAGAGAAACTCCTCAGTTGTATAAATGTATATAAGTAATATCAACACGGTCCGTTAGTTGGTATCATACCTAACAACTCTTGTCTTCCCTCACGCTCATCTTATATTAGTTCTACATACTCGTCTCTAGTAGCTCCCCTCCTCCCCCTACGGCTCGCTCTGGGACCGAGCTGAATTGTTGCTCGTCTGAACAGTCATGTTACTTGAGGCCGCGACCGGCATGTCTTCAGTAAATTCCTCGATGCTTCATGAAATAGTTTTAGCTTCCATTAAGTTGTAATTGCAACGCCAGCGACGATTGTACACCAATGAAAGGGAATAATTGCAATTTATCATCTATAATGATGATAATGAATTGCTACTAATTATCACGCATCAAATCTTCAACTGTTAATTAGGCGTCTCCTAAATGAGACCAATGGAGCCCGTCATTAATCAACCCAAAATCACCAAAAAAGCTTTGTTATCTTATCTCATTTAACGTTTGATTAATAACTCGCATTAACCAAATAACTTGCATACCGGATTAATTAAAGATTAATTAATTGGTGTCTTAAACTGCCAGCGTTACGTCTGTAAATGCTTGTACAAATTACAGCTATCATCTCTTCAGACGACGGTTAGCGTGTTTCAAGAGAGGGGTAGATGCCAGGTCACCGAAAGGTCAACTAAGACTGGTCACAGTGTCCTGTCCCTCCTGGCACTCACACCGCCGTCTCTGGCCACAAGGTTGACAAAATTCAGCAGTACCTGCTTGAAATTTGCAGCGCTTCAGAAAACATGCATCCTATTTTACCTTAAAATTCAGAGCAGTCATGACGTGTGGGATACAATGTTGAAAATATTACAACATGGATGTTCCAGCCCCCACGGAACTAGGGACCTGCTGACCCTGGCGGTTCCAGGGATCTGCTAGCTCTTTTGGATCCAGGGATCTGCTAGCTCTGGTGGATCCAGGGATCTGCCATCCCCTCGCGGTTCCAGGGAGCTACTGGCACTCACGGATCCAAGGATCTGCTGGTCGTTACGAAAGCAAAGGTCTGCTGGACCTCAGGCATCCAGGAACCTGCTGGCCTGGAGCTCCATTATGTATTTGTTTATTTATTTCAGTCTCTTTGTTCATGTTCATGTTCATTTTCTCTTTTGCGTAGGTAACCAAGATTAAGTGTTCTCACTTCACACCGCCCACAGAAAATGGGGATGGGGGTTGTGGAATAAAACTTGTAAAGGTTCGGGTCATTTCTTGGCTGGGAAAAAAAAGAAAACATTCAGACTGGCAGTTCCCATCAGCCGTGTGTCATTTCCCAAAGGGTAAATTTCTTGACCGGTAGAAAACGCTCAAATTAGTTTAGCTTCCCAGCATCAGGGCAGAAATTTATCAAAGGGGCAGAGATCTGATATCATCATTTAATGTCAAGGATCTCTCTCTGTTGGGAGATCAACCCGTTGCTCTTTCCAGCCAGCTGTTATCAATTTTTGGAGTGGCCTCTGGACAAACTGTTCTCATTAACTGCCAGGTCTCTGTAATTTCTCCAGTTGGAAGACGACTCTAACTGATATCCTTTCCCCTCAGATGTTGATAACGTTTTTCCAGTGGAAATAGAGACAGACTCCATTCTCCCTTTTCCAGTGAACTCTGTAATCTTCTCAGTGGGCAAAGTCCTCAAACTGTTTCTCTTGTCAGGAGCTGCTTTAGTACAGGTCTGTTTGTGGGTCGCCCAGTCTCTGAAATATGTATTTCCTCGCTTCACTCGGCCGGGACCACACTCTTTACTTTGAGCTCACCAGTGCTGCTTCCTCACAATGGGAAGTCCCTGAGCCGCGAGGGCCGCGTTGACGGTGGTAGGGGGTCGTGTTGACAGCGGATGTGTCGTGTTGACGGTTGTTAGGGTCGTTTTGAGGGTGATGAGGGTCGTGTTGACGATGGGGAGGGTCGTGTTCAAGGCGATGAGAGGTCACACCGACGGAGGTGGGGATCTGGGAATAACACCACAGGCACAGAACGCGTCTGCTTCCAGTGGCACCCGGAGGTCGTCCTGTGGGAGGGTGCAGGTCCCACACCACCTGACGGAGGAATATTGACAAGGCTTCTTCAGGAAGCACCTTCCACCCCACCTCTCCCACACACACCACTTTTCTCACCCCGGACCCGTCTCCCTCACACTGATCTCCTGCTCCCCAGCTAGATCTCCTCCACCCACACCCTTATCCCCTACCCCACATCCCAATCACCCCCTCCCTTACCCTATATCCCTTTAACCCCAACCAACCCCTCCAACATTGCCCTGCCCCTCCCCCACAGCTCCTCCTTTGTATGTGTCACACCCTGTGCCATGTCCCGTTTTCTTTATGAAGAGTTTGAAGCATAAATATCCCATGACTTCTTTCCATTTCATCCTGTTTCAACACACGAATAGAAAACGTTTATGAGGCAGTCTCTTGTTCACCAGTTTCTGTGTGTGTGTAAAAAAGCATATACACCAATTCATAACCTTGGCTATGCAGCAAGGTACAGATTGGGTGGTCATCTGGGTTTTGGACCTTCAGACAGCCGGAGTCACTGAGGCAGTCAACGTCAAGCCATAATCGCCAGTGGTAAACAGCTGAACACCTTCTCAGAGAGTTCAAGATAATCCAAAGACCATACGCGGCCTTTGCAAGGTGCAGGATGAAATAAGCGATTAAACTGCACTCGATTGTTGTTGCCCATGACGACATACATGCTTGGGAAGAGCTATCCACTAAGGCTCCGTTTTCGTTGTCAGTGAAGAGAGTACGGGAGTCTTTGGGAGTGTGAACTAAATCTGTGGCGATGATACGTGTGTGTACCCTTCACACACACACACATTCAAAGAGCACATTTGTCACAGTTAGTCACTGCCTTACCTTTTTATGTATACGAGTAAACTCACGGGGATGAGGTGGATAGTGACACTATGGGTCCCAGGAGCGTGAACATTATCGTTTTACTTCCCAGAACCCCCTTCTATGGGGCTCTTGCAGCTTCGAAGCAGCGCTTTACTTAGAAGCAGAGAAAGGATGGAGTCCTATGGAGCAAGAACGCCCCTGACGAAGCTGTACTCCTTTCCCTCCTCTGACGATGGTATATTCTGGCAGATGCTGACATCTCAGACGAAGTCCAACAAAAAAGTTCTCTCTCTCTCTTTCTCTCTCTCTCTGAATATATATATATATATATATATATAACGCTTTTAATGCGCTATGATACATGGAAATCTTTGGTAAATATTTGGGTTGCTGCATTTATCAAACACTTACCAATCATATGACAGTCAACACTCATCACATGAACAAACAATTGACACTGATCGCCCATCCTCCCTACAGAGGACGCTGTGGGAAACACACCTTTATGATGATAATTTCAATGGACTGTAGCGAATGTCTGGATGACGATGGAAGCTGCTGCACTCAGCATACACTCACCGTTCATCAGAATGTCACCAGGTACCCTGACTTGCACACTTATGATGGGCACAAGGCACTAAGCACTCGCTAGCCTGAGCAACACTAGCCGTTCTTAGGATCAGTGTTCCTCTGTCTGTCTCTCCCCTCTGTAGCCCTCAGTTTCCCACAGATCCTCCATGTTCTTCTTCATTCATATACAAAGTCTTCTTTAGTATTGTCTCTTCTTGTGTCTTTTTCCTCCAATCTTCCATTTAATCTTCTCCCTCCACCTTATTTGTATTTCCCTCGTCACTGAAGTAATTTACCTTATTTCCTTTATTCGTCGCTCTGTCTTCTGATTTTGTTTTTATATTTAGTTTATCACTATTGCCATTCCTCCATTTCAGAAGCTACCAGTCAGTTATCTCCTCCTCCTCCCCCCCCCCTCTCTCTCTCTCTTCTTATAATTCCTATAATTCCCTTGTTTCATAATCATCAATTTCCTATTTCAATACCTGTTCCCCAAGCAGCACATCCAATAACTTACATACCGCCAGCCAATCTTGCAAACATTTATTATGATCTTAATTTCCTTCAGATCCAGTCCACAGTAAATCAGTTTTCTAATGCCTTCGGCGCCTCAACCCATTCACCGTGAAACAATACCTAATTTGCATACAATAACAGTCTAAAGTTCATTGTTATGACAAATGTTTCACCAACGTTGTAAGAAACTTTTCCCTTAATTATAAGCTTTGACCACTCAACGCAGCTCTCCATTGCCATCAGTCTCGCCGTATCTTACCCATCTTATAGTCTTTTGATCGTCCTTAGTGTTTTATCACCCCATTATGTTGTGACGATCCTGCTGACGGGTGGAGACATACGTAGCTCCTCCCGCACCCCTCCTCTCCTGCTGGTGGGGCAGTCATGGTCTCCTCTCCACACAGCTCTCCCACGTTCCTCTGGAGGCTACTCCTGATCAAGCAACTCTCATTGATTTTTCGTGCTTTCCTGCGTGCAGTGGTACATATAACTACCCAAACATCTGAAGCCTTTCCACGCGTCATCACATCCTTATCATTGCATCAGTCTTCCTATCTATCATTTATCTATCTACTTCCCTGCTTGCCTACCCACCTGTCAAGCACTTACTCTGTCCATCCAACAACAAAGGATATGCATTTTTTCTTCGTTAGGGGCTGGTACAAGAGGGGAGTGTATCCTCGATACGTAGATAAACAGATCTATAATGCTATGAATAGAGGGCTGTCACACTCCTGCATCGTTTGCAGCACACACCAACACTTACTCCTATTTGCAAAATATTCTGAAGTTCTTGTTCGCTTTTCTTAGTTAATAATTTTGTTACGTCTTTCAGCGTCTCAAAATGATCTGACTTCTTACCATCTTCAGCTTACAGGTTTCATCGTATTCCCGTCGTCTGTAAAATCATAGAGACTGATGTTATCACATTCACAAAAAATATCGAAAAGAAACGATATCCATCTCTGGACGTGGAGATGACAGCATCTCTCAGAAACCCTCAATGATTCCAAAGTTAATTGCAACCCATAATAATCAGATTGTTTCTTTTTTTTCATGTATAATATTTTGTCATAGAGTTACTACTTCATTTAACAACTTTTTTCCGATATATTGTGGTGTGTCTGGCTCCCTTACATGCAGCGTTTAAACTCCTAGTCTTTTTCGTCATTTACCTTCCTATGATGAGTTCTGGTAAGTGGGTACTCTCTCTCTCTCTCTCTCTCTCTCTCTCTCTCTCTCTCTCTCTCTCTCTCCCTCTCTCTCTCTCTCTCTCTCTCTCTCTCTCACTCACACACACACACACACACACACACACACACACAGCAATACCCAAGTCACAACAAACATCAACTTGTTTATTAGGAAAAAACATCCCGTGACGACGCATGCCTTAGTCAGTGAGGAACCCACCTCATCCCTTCTCCCAGCAACAACCCTCCACCCCCCTCCCCCACTCCCTTAACCATAATAAACAACAACAGACGAACACAGATAAGAAAGAGAAGCAGAACACTGCGAGTAACGGCGAGGAAAAAAGAAATGGCCTTGCGGGTTCCCCATGAGAATTTGTGTGTGTTTCTTTACAAATACTGCTACTGACTTTTGGTTTGTATTCCAAATGATTTTAGATGAAATAGGATGAAAGAACGTGAGGCCTCCGCCATGACACACACACTCAGGACAGTGTTGGTGTGTGTGTGTGTGTGTGTGTGTGTGTGTGTATAACGCCATACAAAAATATAGATGAACGAAACTAGTTGAATACGTTGTTGCTGTTGTCCTTGATATTGTTATAGGTATTATTTTAGTTATCACTGTTACCACCCGTTTGGTGTTAGCGCTGTTGTTATACACGTTTGTTTTTTGTCACTGTTGTATTGTTGTTGTCACTGGTTTTGGTTCGTCTATCACTGTATTTGTTGCTGTTGTTGTTTAGTGAGACGGGGGGCCATGAGAGGAGGAGCCGTATGCCCCCAGAGCTGTGTCACATCTGACGGCCTTAGACACTTGCCCCGGCAGGCGGTCCCACATCCCCGCCACTGGCCCACAAGAAGATGCGTACATCAAGCGGCTCTGATGGCGACCCTCCACTGCTGGTAGCTGAATACCATTAGTGGGTGTTTAATGGTCCTGCTGGTCGTCACCTGCTGCCCTGAGATGTTCAAATGGTGCCATTGATTATTGCCACTGAGTGAAGGTGGATATTTAATGGTCTCCTCCAAATGCCAATTTACGTTTGAGGCTCGCTACCGACTGCCAATGGGCGCCTATTGGTCGTAAGTGGTCAACATCTCCTACTACAGGGGCTAAGGGGGAGCTACGCTCACACAGTGCCGGGGGTGAGAGGTTGGGGGGGAAAGCCAAGACCCGCACAGTGCAAGAGGAGGGGAAGCCAAGGCCCCCAGAGTGCGTGGGGTGGGCACCAGCAACACAATGCGGGGGGGCCCACCACCCACAGAGTGCGGAGGGGCAACCACCCACAGAGTGTGTGTGGGTGTGGGAGTTACGAGCCAGGTGCGTAGGGGGAAGCAACAACCCACACGGTGTCGTGGGGAAGGGGAGGGGAGGCACGAACCACGTAGTGAGGGAGGGAGGGGGAGCACAACCCATACTGTGTGTGTGGGTGGGGGGAGCCGTGGTACGTGCCTGCACCACGACCCAAGCCACGAGGGAAAGACTACAGGAAATTGACAAAGGGATATCGGCTCACGCGGGAGGCCACAGGGAGATTGTGGGGGCCCTAGCTTGTCTCACAGGGAGATTATCAGGGCCAAAGATGAGGATATTGTTGTGGGGCTGAGATGAGGACAGTTTTGTGATTGCGCGTGAAACTCTCTCTCTCTTTCTCTCTCTCTCTCTCTCTCTGAGACACACCCCAGCAACTACTGAACCTCGGTAATCAAGTCCCTCAATCAGTACAAGCCCCACTAAGAGGGGTTTCAGGACCGGTGCGGCAATAACAAAGTGATCCACTGCCATCGAGAACGAACCTTTGACCTGAAGGTGATCACTTAATTACCCTCATCTTAGGTAATCTGCCACATTAGGAACGCTCGCCAATCAACCTTCTGGGCAATATCAACTCCACCTTCAAAATGAGGTACAATATTAATCATTCCTCTTTGATTCTTAATCCCATGTTACTAATTCTAATGGATCAATGGTCCAACAATCAGAGACAGTACTGTCTGTCTACAGTTAACATTGAACCACCGGTGACGCTGCAGGCTAAAGATCTCACATATCAACACGAACACAGAATTCCGATTTCATTTAGGGAATCACGAGTTTTTATTTCAAAAATCGGAAGGCAATAAACCAGAATTTCATACGTATCTGAACTGGTGCTTCGGGAGCACAGAGCAAAGTATTTGAAATAATTTTTGAACAGCTCTCTTTGCCTGACGATCTATCCATTCTTGGTCAATGTGTCACTGATATCTTGCACTCCTTTTCCACCTGCATGGGTTGGAAAAAGCGCACACACGCACACACACACACTTACGGGCCCCCATGGAATAGTGGTTAGCGTTAATGACCATCAATCAGCACGGGCCTGCCTGAGTCGCGCCGGCATGGGTTCGAATCCTGGATGCAGTCATCTCACACCCAACCCAGGTGTTCATTTTCCGCTCTGGGCTGATAGATTAATGGGTACGTGGCTTAGGCTGGTGTGTGTGTGTGTGTGTGTGTGAGTGTGTGTGTGTGTGAGTGTGTGTGTGTGTACACATATAGGAGTAAAGACATGACGCACGTATTAAAGTATAAGAGACGGGGCAACACGAATGAGAGACTCTCTCCGCGAAATACACAGGTAGTAATCACACACACTCGCCCTTATCCTGTTCCCAGAACGATACAGAAAAAAAAAAGCCTCTTACATTACTGCTTATCAGTTATTCACTCTGGATAATTAGTTGATTTGCCAATCAAGAATAGCGTCTCTAATCACACCTCCGCCCTTATCAGTACCGCCTACACCACACTACATTAAGGAGTCATTCTCCAGGCATCTTGTGGAATTCCTGCAGCCTTTAACAATAATCTCATTGCATCTCCTGCCCGGTGTATTCATTTTCATACCGTCAACCATGTTACCATACGCCTTTACTGCTCACTATGCGTCCCTTAGGCTCATGCAGTCTAAATAAGCTTCAGTCGAAGCAACTCTCTGGCCAATTATTCAGAAATATTTCTCACGTCTTCACTTTTTACGGTATTCTAATTCTAATTATACTATATACGTTATCCATCTCTGCTGCTCTTAATTTTCCTGATCTAAACCTAGGAAAACTGTTTAACATCCATGTATTAGAGATGTAACAAGCACTCAATCATGCAACCATCTTGGACACCCTATAATTAACTTTTTTTTTTTCCAGTCACTAGATCTCTCAGTGCACTTTCAGTTCTCCTCCCTTGCATGTGTCTTCTCTGAACTTTAGATTTCCTGCTCCAATCCTTACTGGTTATCACCGCAAAGTGCCATTGACCCCTTGAGAACACGATGGTACGACCCTTGGGCATGATGCCGTAACGTTTGACCTCACTCTTGAAGGCTAGGTCAGGGGGCAAAGTCATCGTGCCCAAGCATCGTCCCGTGGTGCTCATTTGCTTAACAACTTTCCATTGCTCTCTACTGAAACTGGTATATTACCCTGTGACAAATTAACTCAGTTCAGAAACAAGACCTTTGGTCTTACTTTCCACATCCTCCTCCCACACACATTATCGGTGTCCCAATGTTCTACCCAACTCCCCTTCTGATCTAGGAAGGAGGAGAGCATCAGCTGCACACAGCGACTGTGGCAGCAGTCACCCTCCTTACAAGGTTCAGCCGCGCGCAGTCACCACCACCACCACCACCTCACTTTAAAAATCAAAGTACGATCAACACATTTATTTCATCTGTAGCTTCCTCTGTCACTCGTCTACATTCCATCTTCCCTTCCCAAGCCCATCGTGTTCAACAATCACTCTAACGCTGTCAGCCACAAGCCCGCCATTTACTAAGCCAACTGTGCTGGAAAGACTAGTTCATCAGAAAATTTTAAGACCAATTCATTTCTCTCCCTCCTCTTAGAGAGTCGTATCAACACAGATGAAAACAGATATGTAGCTTACGTACGCTACTAAGATTCAAACTGAAAAAGAAATATTTGTAAACGTATATTCCGTCAAGAATGAAAATCTAAGATCCGATCTACCGAAAAATATTTTTGATGCATGTATATATTTCAACTCACGTACACAATTAAAAGGCGATCATAAACACCCGACAGTTTGCATATATGTTGATATTCCTGCCTTGCAACATTTCCTGCCATCCTCGGTGACTTTTCCTCGCAGGCTGCCGCCATATCTATAAATTGCGTCAAACCCATGGGACTGGCCGGAAATTTTCGGCCAGTCATCTTATCGTTTGAAAATTACCGTAAATATAATATCATTTTAAAAACACCTGCGCCAAATTCAGTGAGGCAATTACGGTATCTTTAGCTGAGATACGACGGAGGAGGTACACTTGAGAATAAACGGGGAAAAATTAAGGATTCTTGTAAAATATTTTTTACATTAATTTGATACATATACAATGAGGCACAATATTGTAAATATATGTTTTCAAATCGTGGTCATAAGATTCTTGCTGTAATTAATTAAATCACTTTAAACGTTTTCCTCGCCTCAAGACGCAAGACCTGCCACTAATGAACTAGATACTAACTTCTCCACAACGATTTTCTTTCGTGGGAATTACGTACTTTACAGCCTGGAAGTGACGCACACGCTACAACGACCCATGGACACAGAAACGTAGATGCTACACAGACACTCACACTCACACAAGGACGCAAATACGTACACAGAAACAAAAATAGGTTATTATATATACACACGAATACATTCCTACACTTACATGCATAGATGTAAACACACGTATTTAAATACAACCATACACACCAACAGACTTATGCACACAAACACACAAAAATACACAGACAGACAAACACACTAAAAAAAATGAAAACACACACAGACAACACACAAACCCCTCTCAGAACTCGGCAAGGAGCAAACCCCAGACCCATCTTCGCCCGTACACGCCAGGAAGGAACATCACAAAACAATTGCTATCGCTTCCCCAAGTCTGGGTCCAGCCGTTCCAGAGGGAGTCCTCAGACTCCAGGAGAAACAGGTCTGATAAGGGCGCGATCGGTGCACGGCGTAGAAACTGAATGTGGGAGTTAGACATTTCCTTCATGTTTTACGATGCCGCAGGGACGTTCAGGAGGCGCTCCTGTTTAGTACGTACATGCAGGAGGGTGAAAGGTGTGCAAGGGATAGAGTAAATTGGAACACGATATATTATAAAGGGAGCGACGTGTTGTCAGTGGACTGAACCTGGGTATATGAAGCAGCCGGAGTAAACCATGAAAAGGTCCGTGGGGCCTGGTTGTTGATAAGGGGAGAGCTGTGGTTTCGGTCCCTTACACATGGCAGCTAGAGAATGGATGTGAGCGAAGGAGGCCTTTCTTCGTCTGTTCCTGACGCTACCTCACAAACGCAAGAAACAAGGAACAAGTATAAAAGAAAATCGAAAGACTGTTTGTGATTATCATTTGCATGTTACTGGGAGAGATTATTACACTTGTGTGTTTTATATATGTATATATATACATACATAAAAACACACACACACACGATACGAACGAACAGACGCTCTTTTAACGTGCATACAAACAGACATCGGTAGGACTGCGTCACCCATTCTGCCACATCTTGGGCCTTCGAGCGACGCGGGTGGCGACTGGAGAATGGTCCGTGGTTTTCATGAGAACCCGACGACCGACAGGTCTGGGAGGCAGCCAGCGGAGCCTCATCGAGACGTGATTCCTGCCACGTTAGGATCGTCGCCTTATGGAGCTGGGGTTCCCTCCGCAGGACACAAAGGGAGGAGAAAGGGTCCCGCAAGACACACAGGAAATGACAGGACCCCGCAGGACACGGAGGGAGGATTCGTGAACCCACAGGATGTATAGGGAGGAGATGGAGTCCCGCAGGACACACGATAAGGATGATGATAGTTGAGATGGATTTTGAGAGCAATTCCTGGTATTCTTTTACATCATACTCTCAGGGGTGGAGCTGATCCACCTTGGATGCCGATGGTGGAACTGATCCATTGGGTTTACCAGTGATGGAACTAATCCACCAGGCGTGCCAGTGGCGAAGCTCACATTCCATGGGAGCTAGTGGAAGAGCTGGTCCACCGTGGGTGCCAATGGTGGAGCTCATCCACCCTTCGCTGAGACTAATCCCTTCTCCACAACAGCACGACCCTGTGCCACGACGGTACGACCTACGACCCTTAGGCATGATAGCCTGGCTTTTGACCTGTCTCTCAACGAACGTTTTACGAGATTTCCCACGGTACCCAGGAAGCCAGCCACGTCCACCCCACCAAGACTACAAGTCATGAAGTGTGTTTGTCAGGGCAGTCGAGAGGCAGGTGTTTAGTGTCTTCTGTAATGAAGTTCCATCCTGGGTCTGAGAGGTCCTGAGATATGTTGAATCGATGTTTATAATGCTGAAGAGAGAGGTAGTGTCTAGAATGCAAATGAAAAGGTGTGACTCGTGTTTATCTGGGGAGTGCATTTTCAGATGTGCGTATGTCTGGTGGGGTGGAGTGCATGACTGGGCTCGGCTTCGGTTGTTTCGTGTCTGTTGAATCATTTATATGTAAATGTGTTTTGTTAGTGTCGTGTTTGTTGCTAGGGGCAAGGGGATCTGTGGGTGCAGTTGGATGGAGTGCGAGGATGGAGTGAGAGTCATATTCCTGCGTGGGGGTGATCCTGAAGTGGCTTGGGTTTTGTTCAAGTGTGAGTCTGGAGACACAAACAGACACACCATACTAAGCCAAGTACTTGAATACCTACCATCTCCGAAGTAAGGATGAACAGATGAGACTGACTGTTGGCCGCGCCCAGGATCCGAATTTGGGTAAGCCTCTGAGTGAATCATGGTCAGCTACGGTAACCGCTAAACCACAGTAGACCGTCACCAAACTCACAAAAACACCTGAGGAGCTCCTTCGGGGTCACAGGTCACACATGGAAAGTTAAGATAACCTTTAAGACTCAGGTCTAGAATGGCACCCATAGTCTGACCAATGGTGCCACGAACGACCTCCCTGACTCCGCATGACCTTTGCTTCTACCCCCGACCACTGGTGACAAGGACGACTCCCTCGTGACTCTACAGGACATTCACGCCAACCACTGGTGGGGACTCTCGCCCTCGGCTACTAACCTTCAACACAAGAGCCAAACACTACCTTTATAAATCCCTCTATCCACCAATATCCCCGCTAATAGCCACTGCTGTCCTGACTTCTATCCTAACCGGCACTGTCTCCACCACTAACCAAACCTATCCTCGCCACTAACCACCACTAACAACTATCCCAAGCCACCAACCATCACTCTCCCTGCCACTAGCTACCACTGTCCCCGCTATTACCCTCCACTAAGCACCACTATCCTCGCCGCTATCCACCACAATTCCCGCCACTAACCAACACTATCCCTGCCACTAACCCGCTATCCCCTCCACTAGTCCCCGCACCATCCCCCCTGCCACTAGCCACCACTATCCTGAGAACCAGCCCCGGCAGACGCTGGTCTGACGTTACCTGTACACTCATCACACTCTGATCGCCAGTTAGCGCTGGGCCAATGAACAGGTGAGCCGATAAAACATGCCTGCTCCTCCTTCTGTGCCCTCTGCAAGCACTGCGTCTAGGCCCCAAGGCTCGCGCCAGTTGAAAGCACGTTTCTTTTTTCTTCGTCTTAATGAGTTCGTTCTTATCTCTACGACCGTTATCGATATGGTTTCGGCGTGGATTTGGTCGCTCTGGTATGCGTTTCCACGGTTCGTTTGCAGTGCTGCGCCGAAGGCCACAGACTGCGAGCCAGGAGGGTGGTCACTTCTGAATTTAACTAAATTTTATGCTTGTCAATGCAGGTGGCAGAAATGCACAGCCCTGTCAAAATTCAAGAATTTAAATTGGTCAATGTCTGTGACAGTACAGCCTCACACGCCACGCCATCCCTCTTAATGTCTTAGAAATGCAGTGAACAACATGCAGAATGACCAGTCTTACCGTTCGAGACATGCAGCTTGAAGATATGGCTTGGAACACTGGGGGAACCACACGAAATACGTCTACCCGCAACAGAGTCTGGGTTGCAACTGTGGCCCGCGGTCATCTGGGTAACTCTCCCAGCTCCAGGTGGGGATCCGTTTTCTATGTAAGCCCAAAACCGGATAGTAATATAATTCTTGAATAGATACCACATTCTCATCATATCGTGAGAAAGCCTCGAAAATATATTAGGTACAATGTCATTCTCGCGTTATGTGAGGATGGAATCTAATAAATGCGGCTCAGTGACGGATAAACGATGTTACATTAAAAGGACGATTGAAAACTACCAGGTGAAATGCTGCTCGTGCTTGGTATTACTTGTCCTTATTACCTTGGTTTGCTCTGTTATCCTACCAGGAGATCTTCCCTCCAACACACCAGGCACGTGACGAACTCCTAGCTTGTGGTGGGGTCTCTACAGGCTTATCGCAATTATCAAAATTATCTAAACAGAACGCGCACTATCGGAGTTTAAAAGTCAAATTATCTCGCTTTTCCATTGTAAAATGATGGCATCAGAACCTTCTTCATGGGGATCCCGTTGAATCCGGAATCTACAGAATATGAGACGGTAAGGACATCATATACAAGACTGACTAGATACGTACTTTCGTCAAAAAACTTATGTGGTTAAAATGCGGCAAATGTTGACAGATGCCATCGTTGCCGGCCTTCGTGGAGAAGGGCACCAGCATCGTCGGCCCAAATGATACCAGTCGGCCCCCGACAATTCATTAGTGACGATGAATTACGGATTCATTGTGCCAGCAACTTGAAAGTCTTCCCTGGTTTCATTTCATCTTTCGAACGCCGAGTGTCGTAGTCATATCCCCCTTCAAATGGCCGGTGCGTGTGTGCGTGTGTGTGTGTGTGTGTGTGTGTGTGTGTGTGTGTGTGTGTGTGTACGTGTGTTCGTGTAGGAGGAACGCGCCGTACAGCCTCTATGCCCACACTGGCATATGACACGGCCGGCAAAACAATTATATATTGCACAAAAAAAAGCACTCATAATCCCTCCCTCTGCTGTCGACACTCTTGTAGATTTTAGACACTTGGAGATGTCTCCAGCCTCAGTACCTGGGGTTCAGGGGGTACAATGAGAAAGGAAATTCCTGGGATGAGGCCGACCTGACCCTCCTGGTTTTCGAGCGTTTGTTTAAATCATTACTTAGCTTTAACTCCCTGCGTGATGATGCCTCCCTTCGTGATAGAACACGAGAGTAACGCTCAGTAACGCCCCAGGCTCCACATATCGTCTCTTATTACAAATTACCCATGGAATCAGCTCGTAATTGAGGCTTAGAATGGGTACACCAATCTCTCTCTCTCTCTCTCTCTCTCTCTCTCTCTCTCTCTCTCTCTCTCTCTGCAGTCAAATGACCTATAACCCCACCGCCCTCCGTCAACCTTGGCCAGAAATCCTACCACACCCATCCCAGTCTACCACACCCATCCCGTTCACCGTCCCACAATCTTTACCACAGTTTCCCACGCCACAAACCCCCACCAACCACAGCATTCCACAACCTCACAACAACACCACCACCACCACCACCACCACAACAGTCCACAACCCCACACCCCCACACACACACACCGCCGCCGCCACCACCACCACTGCAGGACACAAACCCATAATCTACACCCAAGACGAGTATATCACACCCCAGCCCAGAACTAGACCAACCCCCACCACCTAACCTCGCCTTACCCAACCCCACCTGACCCAACCTCACACTCCGGAGTCCCATCTGCAATCCCACCATGGAATTACAAGTCTGAGCCAAGCCTCACCCGATGTATCTTCTCTTCAAACGCAAAAACGATTGGTATCTCTGACTTGGGAATTAATTAGAGACTAATTATCAATAATTCCCGGTCTCCTGCATAATCCAGGACGACACTAACAGATTCGGATTATTCCATAACCGATTGATCACTAGAACCACAACAGACGACATTACAAGCTAAATACATTTTGAATTTGATAACGATGTGCGTAATTTAAAGATATACGTAATATGAAGATAAAGATAAAAGTAAGATATTGGGAAAGATTTAGACGTACTATGATGATACAGTTTCCTCAGCTGTTAACATTTCTCTGTATAACGAAACATATTAACTAAGCAAAGCTTTCGTTAGTGTTAATATCTCTTAACATAATCAACCAACCAACCTTTAATCGCGCGTCTCATGTCCAAAGTTATTAATTAGGCTCGAGCAAGGGAATATGTGATATTAATTAGAACAACTGTGAAAAAAGATTAATTAATTTAGGATTTTTAGATCATTATTGATTTTCTCGTCTGAGATTCATCTTTGGCTCCATCAACTCTGGACAGAGGGGGAAAAAAGTAGAGAAAAAAATTTTGGATTTTAATTCGCCTTCCCATTTTTTCATTCTTCGGGACTAATCGATTCCTGGAAAAGAAAGGGAAACCCCACAGAGCGAAGCTAATCAACTCTGACCTCTGTTCTCTGAGAGAGCACAGTTCATCTGCCCCTTTTCCAGTATATGCATTTATACGTCTGTATAGCAATTTGGGGATGCAGGCATGATGGAGTGGGCTCAACGTTGTCATATATCTATAACCCTAATGCAGCTATAACAGTCACGATGCAAACCAAAGCATGCAGTTATATTTTTGTAGAGCTACTTATAATGCTATGCAGCTATAATACTTCATGGTAAAATGTGGATCCATATAACTCATAAAAATATACACAGCTGTTCATGTAAGCTGTTTCTACCACGCCTCGAATCAGAATCACAGAATCCTATATAAAATTTATCTCTCGTTATGCATCTGAAAATCCCATGGTAACTTTACTTTTATTTCTAAGAATCAGATGAAGTATATCAACTCCACCCGATAGTCAGAATCAGAAAGTCATATGTTGACTGACCTGCAACTAAGAATCAGTGAGTTGCTCATTAATTCTACCTGCTTTTGAGAATCAGTGAATTGATTCAACTTCTTTGCCTCGGAGAATCGCATGGCTTACTTTCACCTGCAAAATAAGAATAAACTAATTACGTGTTATATTCACTCAAAGCTATAAGAATCCGAGACTTTAATATACTGAATATCCACAATGTCGTCTGCATCAAATTTTCCTAAATATCTTGTGCAGTGTAATTACCTTGAGCTCGCTGGGGACATGGCGAGGCATTTCCTTGAATGGTGCCAGAATTGACTGTAATTAAGAGAAAATTGCTGTAGATTTCTGTGAGCGGGGGTTGTTCTGTTCCTTAGTGAGCAGGGGTTGTTCCGTTCCGTTATGAGCAGGGGGTTGTTCCGTTGCTTAGTGAGCAGGAGTTGTTCCGTTCCTTAATGAGCAGGGGTTGTTCCGTTCCTTAGTGAGCAGGGGTTGTTCCGTTCCGTCTTGCTCAGACAGTCTTGGAGGGTATGTGTGTGAGGATGACGGTTGTGGCTGGTGCTTTACATATATTGGTGCTCTGACCGTTGCTAATCTCTCTCTCTCTCTCTCTCTCTCTCCTTTAGTGACGGCGGCTACGCAATGAGCCAGCAATTCAGTGGCTATCATCAGGTTACACCTCTTTAGCTCAAGTAGCTGTCTGTCTTCTCCTTCTGCTTCACCCACACGCGGGCTGCTGGTATTCAGTCCACAAACATCCACTCTCTCCACCTCACACATAACACTTGACGACTGACAACACTTGAGTCATGTGACTGGGTTTTTCGTGATTTTGAATATTCCTGCGGTGAGTGTTGAGCCTCAGCTGGATCTCATCGCGAGGTCCTCGTGAATACGTGAGTACTCTCTCTCTCCTGAGCTACGTACTGGTGTACTTGAGAGAACTCTTCTTGCAAGTGACTTGATGTCATTTTTTGGCACTGTCTTCGAAGTTTTGTATCTAAGTTGAGCCGTCGCTTAGCAACAGTAGCTAAGCTAAGGCTAAGACTGTTCACACACTGCTGTTGAGGAGAGCACGTAAGCTGAGGGAAAGGGTGTGAACGAGATAGGTAGCTGTCTGTCTAAAACAACTTTGCCTTGAGGCACAGCTCTCAAATGGGAGGCATGAAGGCCTCAAGGGTGATCACTGTGAGAGAGTGTGAGTCTGCCTCATCTCCCACCCGTGTGGAGAGGATAGCGACACACTCCTACTCCGCTGGGATTTGTGCTGTACGTACGAAGCCAGTCCTGCAGTCTTGTGAGCTGAAGTGCAAGCGAATCCCAAGGGTCGACAAGGATGGAGGAAAGCGGGGGTTATCATCTGCACATGAGGCTGATAAGTGCACGAAATTTCTTAAGTTGGAAAAACTCGAGTTCCAAGAAATCCCTGTGGGTGAGGCGTTGGTTGAGGTCACCACAGGTCATCACACAGGACGATATAATCAGCCCTACTTTGAATTAACAGAGATTCTCAGCTTTCCTTAAGAAAAGAAAATATATCTACATCTTACGGATAGAGTCATTGTACCATGAACACTAGAAGAGAGAATCTCCGTTAATAAACGAGACAAGACTAACATTCATGTGGCCAGGAACCAGGGAAAGAGTGAGGCGAACGTTCATGACAGCGAGACGCTGTAATGCCTCCTGCTGGCCTTTGCCAGTCACGATATATTCGGGTGTGTCCAACAAGGCCTGGCCAGGTTCCCCGGGTCTCGTCTTCCGATAATGTCTCGACAGTAAGGCTATACAGCCATGATGGAGTGGGCACAGTGTGGTCATATATCTTTGAATCTATGTCTGATGCATAGCAAAACATGCAATCATACTTCTGTAGATATATAAAGCTATACAGCTATGATACTTTATAGTAAGAAATTACATATGGTCTATAATAGTACATATAGCTTTCCATGTAAGTTGTTGATTTAGTTGGAGTTGCATGAAAGTGCACGTTAGTGATCTTTTTCCCTTTTTCTCCTAACTAGATCTTGTCGTTGGTACATACCGTTATCTGTACACCCACGTTGTCTGGGCGGGCCATCGTTTGGCTTCAGGATGTTGGTAATCCGCTGATGAGATGTGACGTACCAACGCCAAGTGCCAAGTGTGATGAACAACAGAACCTTTGGTCATCATTTTTGACGGTGTGAAAAGAGGGCAAATTGGGGAGAATATGTTTGAAGGCAAAACACTGTGACGGTATCAGGAACAACTTAGGCTAAAGTACAACTCCTCTCTGTATGTCTGTGTGTGTGTCTGTCTGTCTGTCTCTCTGTCTGTCTGTCTGTCTCTTCTCCTTTCTCCACCGAGTAGTAACAGCGGTCGTCTGGCAAGCTGGGACAACATCTGATGCAACACCAGTTGTGGTTTGTGTCGCATTTCAGGCGTCATTTGAGAACTATGAAGCAAGTCTTATTCAGTTCCTTACCCTCTTTGCTTGAGACCCCCCCCCCTCTCCTCTCTCCCTCCCGCACATTCTCATCCGTCGTACTCCCTTTGCTTGAGACTTCGTCCCTATACCCCATAAGAAAACACATGTGCTTTAGGCCTTGTCCCCTTCCCTACTAACTTATGTAGTGATTAAGAAATTCATAAATCAGTATAGCATCTGTTGAATCAATCTTATCATGACATGTGCTTCATGATCTATAGCTTTAGTTGCCATGATCCTGAGTGCTCGGCGCCAGTGGCTGCTGCAGAGAGCAGGCGCGTCATACCCTCTCCAGCGGCAGTTGGGCACTGCTACGTCCACAGCCGCCAGAGGCGGACCAGATGACCATGCGTCATGCTCGCGTCACGTCACCTTTCGCTTGGAATACTCCGGGAGGGAGGGAGGGAGGGAGGAGGACTTGCATGACCTGCATGGGTTGGATGGGAGTGTGGAAGCCTCCTGCCTCACCCAAGTGGTGACCTGAGATCGGCAGCATCAATCAGTGGCTCTCGTGGTGGTCAGGTTGGGCTATGACCTTACGTAGCCCGTGAAATACTGTTTACAATATATATATATATATATATATATATATATATATATATATATATATATATATATATATATCTTCTTCCTTCTTGATCAACATAAGCGAATCTAATTCATTTCTTCGCATTGCTATCAGTCAGCTCTTTATGATGCCCCATGATATACGGCTAATAAGAACGAGAGAACATGTGCTCGGAATATCACAATAAAAGTTTTCTTTGACACTGTCCATCACTGTCTTTTACTCCCATGGTAGACATTAATCTCATGAAGTGTTCCTTTCATATTGCCGAATGTGAGTTCGTTGCCAACTGAAATAGATTTTTAGGAAGAGAACTACGGTGAATATCAGAATGACCAACATTTTGTTTTCGCATTGTAATATATATGTTAATTTTCGCGCTAACAACTGATATCTTTGATCGCTGGTGTTCCAGATATCATCATTAATTCTGTCGGTGTTTGATACGTGGTAAAGTGGAATGCAAAAAAAATAGTAAACCTTCAGTTTCGTTTTTCATCATAAGCAAAAGCGACACCAGCGACACTGGTCAGTTCAGAGGCGAGGGATAAGGTCCTGATTGTCCTGCAGAAAACTAGGAAGAGGGAGACGTTCTAATAGACAGATGGAAACGAAGGAATATCGGATATCAGACGATAGGAAGGAGCTGATCACTGTGTATGGACTTAGGGTACGTCTGGCATGCAAGACAGTGTTGGAGACAAGCTGCGGCTGGGATCATGTGACAGGTACAAGAAGTGAAGCCTAGAAAGTCTCCCAGGGTGCACACGGTAATGGGAGATGCCGCAGGGAGGCGAGTTAGCCCAACCCCTGTATGTATGGTGTACATGGGATTGCGATGAGAGGAACGAGGGAGTAAAACTAGTGTGGTGTAATGAAGAACTGAACAAGGAAGAGCGACAAAGAAAAGTGCTGGAAAATGAGACTGGAAAATTGTCATCCCATCTTGAACAAACGCATCTTGACTACGCCCTCGAAACCAAAGCTAACTTTTCGAGAGATATTAGAATAATGCCATGTTGTGTTTAGATGACGTAATGATAACAGCAGTATCGGCTTCAGGATTACAAACAATTGCGACAAAATTCATTGCAATACGCAAAAAGAAAAAAATAAACTCACAGATTTGTAAAAAAAAGAAAAACAGATGTATAGAGAGATCTGTAGTATGTCTGGATGGAGGGAGAACTGAGAATGTACATGAGTTTCTATGTGTGTAGCTACCCATTTGTCATTACCTGTTTGTCTCCTGTGCAGGGAAAGAGCTTTTCACTCGTGGGGCCCCATCTCTTGAATTATTCTCTACAGATATAGAAATCTTTTAGATCTATTTCCTTATGCATTCAGCACTGACCAGATCCTCCTTTTATCTGTTCTCTTTCCTAACGTTCTTATACCATAAAAGTACTTCTTTACATTTCTTTCTAACGTTTCTTGTGTAATCCCTTCGGGAAGGACTGAGACACGGTTGCTAAGATTAAAGAATTTCTGAAGAGCAGAGGAGCCGTGCCGGGGCTTTGAGGAGAATCATGAAAGAAAAAAACTTAATGAGCTGTCAGGCTTGGTGAACTCGGTCTAAATGACCGGCGTAACCCGGACTGTTGTGAAGTGTGGGTCCGCAGAGCGAGGAAAGTTGAGACTGCAGAGTACAGTCTGCGAGAGTATAACCTTGCAAAGTGTAGACTGGTTGAGTGAAATTTAACTGAGCACAACTTACGCCTTTGAGATCAGGAGAGTGACTATTTACGGACCCATGTGGACCGACGTAAGCCGAGGGAAGGCGGGGGGAGCAGCAGGAACCGCTGGTGTGTGGCGTGGTGGTGTGATCTTAAGCAGTGGCGTCGCCTGTACACTGCTGGGGGCGGAGGAGAATGAAAACTGAGATGGCGGAGGAGGGATGGAAAGGCTATTAGGGACGTAGCTACGTGTGTCATGGGCGTGCTAGGGTGGTAGAAGGGAGGACACGTGTCCACGTGTAGAGTGGCAGTGCTTGCTGGGAGGCGGGTGGAAAGTAAATCTGACGCGGGACAACGTTACCGTGGGGAGCTGCCGGCGTGGAACGCTCGGCGCCTCGCCTCCCGTTTTAATCGTGGCCACGAATCTCCATACACCAGATGGCCTTGAGCTTGGGCTACACAGCAGGGGATGACGGTGTCAAAATTGTCTCTATAGACAATAGGCTCACACACTCCACTGAATTCACCCAAGGCGGATCTGTTACGAAATCACTGTCAATTGTTCTTCGTCCGAGTTCTGTCTGGAAGCTGAGAGTGTGCTTTGGTTCCAATCCCTTTCTACCTCTTGCTCAGGAATGGCCTGATCCTCGCTGGTTTTAAGTTATGAGTTCGTAAACATCATACAAACAAATAATCTGAGTATTGCCCTTCTGTCATTCGACTTAAAGACTCAGACTTTACGTGAAATCAATTATGTTTCATAGTCGGTGCTAATCTTTACGATTCTTAACTTCAGGAATTAGTATATGGATACCAAATATCCCTTGTGAGATCACCAACAGTTGACCAGTGAATCTAGGAGATAATTCTCGATAAAGGTAACAGTCGCAGGTGCTTTATCTAGACAAGACCGAATACTTATGTTTCATGACTCAGGGTGAAGTGAGACACGAAGATATTCTGATGATGTTACGTCGCACTCTTGATAACACAAACCTGAGAAGTGAGTGTGGTAACGGCCCCTGGCGGCGTGGAAGGATTACCTCAAGATTTCAAGTCAGTGTCTCTCGCTTGTAAAGGATGGAAGGAACCGGTAAGAACACGGATAAGAGAAATTTCCTATTTAGATATTTGTGCGGCTGCCTGTCTATCATGCTCCATACTACTTCTGACACCGTCAACAATACCTCTCCCTGCCTGTAACAATCAGTCTATCATGCTCTCTATAACTCTAACGCCGTCTATCTCTACTGCCTCCAACACAGTCTACTATAACCTTCATTACTTCTCATGTTCAGTCTTATAGTCCCTTCTACAGTATCAAATGATCTCTTTTCATCTCCCCTCTACTGCCCCTAACGATCTCTCTTAAGCCAGCCTTAACTCCCTCGTAAAAATTTCCAGTAATATCCCCTGGACCGTCCCTGATATATATTCTTCCCTGCGTTGGCCGTAATCTTATGAGAATATTGTTCCCTCCTCGAACCCTTGAATATAAGAACCGGAATCAACCCGGCTGAGCAAACTAAGCCATGGCACAGAATAAGAGATTATGTACTTAGGTACCAAAGTAATCAAGTATTTCAACCAGAGGGTTAGATTACTATACCTAGAGATTACGGTATTAGAAAGCGAAGATATGGTAAAGGGTAAAGGAAGAAATGGTGATTAGGCTTGACTCACGTGTGAGTGTGTGTGTGTGTGTGTGTATTCCTGTTTATGTATGACCCTACTGCGTCCATGCTGAAACGTGTGTGTATTTGTGCACATGCATGTATTTCTATGTATGTATATGTGTTCGTTTGCGCTACGTGCGTTTAGAGCTGAATCCTCGCGTTTGTGTTGTGTAGGAGGCCAGCCTTACCCTTTATCTCCTTGTGACTGTCAGGGGCGTCCACCAGTTAATGACGCCCATGATACAATTGTGTGTGTGACGTCAGTAATGACGGTCTATGTAACCCCAGTGGGGCTCCGCTGAATGGAGGGCCGGGGTCATTTATTCACGAAATTAGTTTGCCTTACTCTACCATACATTGTTCAGGGAAGTAATACATGTGTGATTCATTCAGGGAGAAGGCAATAACTGGGTAAAGTTCGGATGATATTGAGTTTAAGAGACTCAGTGATAGATGCTGGTGTGTATTGATAATGACATGATATGAGTTAGTTATCCTGCACTGCTTATCACCCGAATAGCCCATCAGATAATCACTGTGGAAGGTCAAACCACTCAGAAATTTCCTGATGGTCGAAGGCTTGTTAATTATCATTGCTGCTTGAGTGTTTGTCAAGTCAAAGATAAAATATTCTTCATAAACATGTCGATATGCAGCGGTTAGCGTACCTGACCGTGACTCATTCACGGGCCGCCCAGGTTCGAGCGCATAGGTTCGAATCCTGGTTG
>JAYMFT010199334.1:0-11704 GCA_038088735.1 Panulirus argus
TATATATATACATATATATATATATGTGTGTGTGTGTGTGTGTGTGTGTGTTACGAATATACTATTTGGGAGGAGAGCAACTGGAAGGAAGGGCGAGTTTTCTTCAAGAATGTAAGGCGTGTGTGCAAGTAGGGAGAGAAGGGGTTTAGATGGTTCTTCGGCAGGGCTGTGTGATGTCACCACGGCTGTTTGATCTGCTTATGGTTGGGGTAGTGAGGAAGGTAAATACAAGGGTTTTGGAGAGAGGGGCAGGTGTGCACTTTGTAGAGGTGAGAGCCTCAGGGAAATGACACAGTTGTTGTTTATTGATAATACGACACTGATTGCATTTAAAAACTCTTTTTGGCTAGATCTAGGTACTTCCTTGATGTGTTTACAAACAGAAAGCAGGGTAGCCGGTTTAAAGTACAGCTAACCTAAAATAGTCGATGATGACCCAACCTCTCCCCTAACCTAACGTTGCCTAGCATAGTCTAGCCTAGCACTGCTAGCCTAACTTAGGTCGTTTGATTCGAATTTATCTAACCACTGTCTTTACTCAGCCCAGCCGAGTTATGTAGCGTAGCCTATGTTAAACTAACCTAAGTCATCTTAACCAACAGGGCAAACCTATAAAGAAGAATTTGCTTCGAATTTGAAATAAGAGCACACTGTTCCATTGTTTCGTATCCCCATCTAAGCATCTGCTAGTGACTGGTGGAATAAGCCACTTTCTCGCTAGCCAGAACATCGACTTACCTCACACCTTGACTCTCTGGCATGGCTATTTAGACCGACTCTTCAAGCTTCCTCCACTGGACTGTTACTCTGCTGCTTCACATACACCTCTTATTTGTGGACACTGCACAACAAACTGATCTCGGGTGGTTTTGTAAAACAAATTGCTGGGTATAAGAGATCAATCAGGTCAAACGATATACCGCTGTAGTATTTGGGGCGTACAATAAGTACCCTACGCTGATTAATGATTAGGTAAGGGGATTATCAAATGAGCAAGTCTAATAGAATATCTAGATTACGCATCTTAATACTGGCGATTAATTAATGGTTCCAGGGGATGAGAAACTTGCAGGAAATGGAAGAGGGATTGATTACAAAGTGAGTTTGGTGGATGGATTACAATAGGGGAACGTTATCCGATTAACGGATCGTATAATGCCAACCAGGATAAGTCTTGCGTCTAGTCTTTATTTTCCCAAGTTAGCTGAGACGACACGGGCAACTAAATGCCCTAAACGAGGCTATCTCATCGTGAATAGAGGGCGGTGGTTTCGTTGCATTGTACTTGACGGCTAGAGAATGAATGTGAGTGAATGCGGCATCTCTTCATCTGTTCCTGGTGCTATATATAGATAGACAGACAGATAGATAGATAGATAGACAAATAGATAGACAGATAGACTGACAGATGCCCTAGCCTAGGCGAATCACCCAATTTAGCCACAAGCCCCTACAGGAAGATGAAAAGCAGAGTAGACTGTGGACCGACTGCCGCAACCAGGATTCGATCCTATATAGGCAGGGCGGCTCGTGAAAGCGTCACGGTCAGCAACGCAAAGCGGTACGCCAAAGAGGTCCTGTTCGTAGACGAGGTGATGAGTGTAGTAAAATAGTCTCTCTTTAAGTCAGCTGATGGACGCTACGCGTCAACGAATGATAATCTAGCACTCGACTGATCTCAGACGGACCATTCATGTTGATTGTTCATTTAAATGATATATTGATCACATGGAAAGATATATGAAATATACATTCCTCATTTCATTCGTAGAGAAAGTAGAATCCTATGGTTCGTAATGAACGCCTAGCGTCTGAGACTGTGTGAACTGTAAGTTAAGCCACATTCCGTCTTTAGGGAGAGCTGACCCAAGTCCAGAGACATTCACTGGTATTCCCTTGGGCTTAGTTCAGAAAACATTGAAGGTCAGCCACCTACCACGGGGCTTCGCCTTCTGAAGATACTGTTTCTTCCTGAATATTGATGTGGCTCTGTAAAAAGAATTCTTTTTACATCTCTCTCTAAAAGACAAGAATCTAATTAGTTAGATGATTATATTCCGTCGTGTGAGCGATTACCGTCTGACACAAGGGTTATGACTCCGTCAACTACCGTCTGACAAAGTTGGTGTCACAACAACTTACGTCTAGTCCAGACAGTGCCGCAATAGCTACCGTTATGACACGAATGGTGGCACATCATTTACCCCTAACTACTGCTGTGAGCTAAGTACTACTATAGTTAACGTGGTAGAAACTAATCCCCTCCAACTAAGAAACAAAATATCTTAAAACTATTGCTCCCTAACTCTCTGTAATTTTTGCCTTTAGAAAAAGAAAGAGACGGTGATAATAATACGAAGATTATTCTCGACGACCACGTTAATATTCTCTTCAGTATTCTCTGGCAAGGGGCGTGGACGAGAGATATATATATGGGTCCTCCTCTCCATCCTTGTAGAACATTCTCAGAAAATGCCGCTTTGATTCTAACGTCTTATCACAGCGGGACGCACAGTCTCCTTTCATCTTAAATCTTTCTTTCTCTCTCTCTCTCGTATTCTCTCATAACACACGACTCTTTCCGTTTATAGCTCAAAGCATTTACAAAGCAAGGCTCAGGCCAGAGATTTAAAGTGTCATCTTTGCTCGCACCTTTTTTTGTCTATATTTTCCATTTTCTTTGACGAATGTTTACATACTTTTCCCGGGGACATGAAGCCCTAACGTTCCCATCATACACATGTTTCATTCATGAGAAATCAGTTTTGGGCCGTGTGACTGAGGAGGTGCGGCTTTGATCCCTCTCTCTCTCGTCCTCTTCAATTTTTGTGCGACATGCGATGTCTGAGGTCGAGAGACCTGCCTGCACTCCAAAAAAAAAAAAAAGCGTGGTGAGGAACGATGAGCGGGAGAGAGTAAGTGCGCTGGTGAGGGCCTGGAAATATAGCACTGGAAAGGTTTGGATGTATGGACGGCTGGGCTTTGAGGGTATGGGCGGGAAACTGTTGTGTATCGCGTCTGGATGAATGACACTTGAGCCATAGGATGGGCATGGTGAAGCTTAAGTATTCGTAACTGGAAGTGGATGACAGGAATGCAGGAACTGTGTTATGACTGTGGCTGGAAGCGTATGCCTTTTCCATAACGTTACGAAACGATCCGAAAGAGTGCGAGAGAGAGAACTTAAGAGGGTGAGTTCACACGACACTGTGGAAGTATGACTTGGATATCAAAGACCTACGTTCGAGAGACTGTCCTAAAGTAACTAAAGAAAGTAAGAGGACGTCAAGGATTGTGGCTCCGCTAACGCTGCAGAGATATGCCGCGGCGGAGTAGCAGCTGGTGGCATATGAATGCGGCTGTGAGCTTGTGAGAGTGGGCTCTATGCATTTTACAGTGTATCTCAGAATTTAAGAGTGTGGCTCGCTGAGCGCGGCGACGCATGTACTTGAAGTGCGAGTCTGGTTGGGTGAACACGGAAACGCTGCCTCTGTAGTGTGAGCGATGCTGGTTTAGCGCGGAACTACAGCTTGTGAAGTGTGGGTATGGCCGGGTTAGCGTGGAAATGCTGCTTCAGGAAGTGTAGGAATGGAAGCGCAGCTTTTGGAGTACGAGCTTATGGCTGGGTAACCCGATATTGTGGAATATGGAATGTGGATAAAGCTTAGCTGTGTGGATTTATAGAGAAAATGAAGCTACAAGATCTTTTCAGCCTAAGACAACGGTGCTGATTTGTGTGTTTGTGTGTGTGTGTGTTGTTGTTCTTAATTAATTCTATAATAAAACTTTTGGGTTTAAATGAATGATCAAGTGCAGGGGGTCTGAGCAAATTTCCCACGGCAGAACTCACCACAGACGATAGTGACCGCCACTCAGAAAGAATGGGGAAAATGTGAACCGATTTCTACTGCAGTAGCTATTCTCACAGCAAATTCTGGCGAACGCTAGATGCCGTATTGAGGACTATTTCGGCTAAATGCAAGATTCAGTACCTTCCTAAAATGATGCTGTCTTTTACCCATTCCAGCACCGAGGTGCAGGGAACGTGGAAAACTGTGTGGTTTCATTAGATGCTGAACGGGAAGTAAAGCAGACTAGACGCTCCTAATGGATCCTACGCGGGGAAGAACTCCACTAGCTTAAAGGAATCTAACGTATTTAGGAATACGTCTGTTACTGACGCATCTTTTTCAAATTATGCTTCACAGTTGATGACACATTTATGCCTACATTTCATGATAAGGAAGTGGAACTTCTATATTCATTTTTTGAAGTCCCTGCAACTGCCGCAGGGCGTTTGTTAATATTCTAACCCAAACGGTAAGCAGACAACACTATTTAGTTGCTGAATTCTCATCCTTCTTGAGTCTTTCCCCTCTTCACATAACCTGCCTTCCTTTGAGAGCCGTCAGGTCCTACGAACACCTGCGTAGCTCCGACTAATTTCCTCTTCCTTTTTCTTTTACGTTTTTACTTCACTGAAGTTGGCCTTGACTACGGCACGGTTTATTCCCGAGTCATGTCGGTCACTCAAAGAAAGAATTACGCAACAAACGCAGTTTATCTTTCCTTAAGGTTTGAGCCTCATTCGGTGTCCACTGTTCTGTTTTATACAGTCAGATGATATCCTTTCTTAAAGGAAACGAGGATATCAACAGTATCTTACCTTTATCGCTTGCATTCATCCATTAGAGACGAAGTTATGAAATTCAGTTACATATTCTAAGCAGATGTTACTTTAGGACAGCAACTATGAACATGGTATTGGTATACGTGGGAGATTTAGTATTATGTGTACAACAGCAGTATGGCGAGTGTGACTGTACAAAGAAATGGTTAGCGTGTGCGGACGGCAGTGGGTTTGCAAGAGCTGAAGCATACGAGAGGAGATGGGTAAATCTGACGAGTCTGTGTGTTGAGTTGTGACACTATAGCTTTGCGAACGTAAGAATGGTCGATGCTAGTGTCCGAATGAGTAACTGGATAAGTGTGAGAATATGTCTGTTAAGACTGGGTCAGTGTGGGTGTGCAGATGTTCAGTGTTGATTGAGTATTGTTGAGCGAGTGTGGAAATCCAGTTACTAGCTGGGTAAATACGGCATTGTATCTGTTCAAGTGTGAGAGTATGGTTTGAGTGATTGAGGGAATGCAGTCGTTTAAGTATGATGCCCTGGCTGGTTAAGTATGAGGACGCAGGTTCTGAAGTGTGAGAGAGTGTACGCTAGGGAGGATATTCAAGCCATTGTTGAAGTGTGAACAGTGTAGCTGGATAAACATGGAACCACAATTGCAAGAGTGTAGTTAGTGGGGTGTGTGGGAGTGAGGCAAATCATGAGGATCTAACTGGGATGAGTGAGAGATATAGCTTTAAAACTTTGAGTGTGTGTTTGGGGGATGATTGTGAACGCGCACTTCTGAAAGAGTGCGTGTGACTTAGTGAATGGTGAGGCCAAGTTTAATAAGTGTGAAGGTTTGAGCTGGTGAATGTATGTGAGAAGCTGATTAATTGCGAGTGCAAGTGGATGAGTGTGAGAGCGTAAATATATGGGAAGGTGAGTGTGGGAACGCTTCTCTATAAGTGTGAGAGGAAGTATACCGTTGGTGAAGCGTGAGTGTGGAACCAGGTATAAGGGGAAGTAGCTGTTGAAGTGTGAGCGTTGCTAGTGAGAGCCAAAAGGTGACTGCTTACATACGAGTGTGGCTGAGTGACTGAGTATGGAAATGTCGTTGTTAATATGTAAGAGTTTGGCTGGCAGAGTGTATGCGAGGGAATATATGAGCGTATGTAGGAACGCTGTGAGTGTGTATCTAGGAAATTGTATACGACTCTGCTTTGGAGAGTGTGTTCGGGATGGCATGAGTGAGCCATCAGGTGTAGCAGTAAATCATAGTCAAGATAACGTAAAAGTGTGACTAGGAAAGTTGACGAAAGGCTGAGAGAAGGCGTCAGTGAGCATGAGTGTTAAGTATGAGAACTTTACTGAGAGGACATAGTAAAGCTACTGAGAGTTGAGAGATTGAGGAGGTAAAGTTATAGTGTATTTAGGAATAATGAGAGTTTGGCTGGAAGATTTTGGAGGTGCTGCTGTCGAAGTGTGAGTTTGTGGCTTCGTGAGCACACTTGTGCAACTTTGCAAGTGTGAGCGCGTGGATGGTAAGCCGGAGATTACAGATTTTGTTTTATGAGAGCTTGGTTGAACGCTTGAACGAGTATAAGCGAGGGAGTGATGAAGCGTGAATGTTCTGCATGAATAAATGTGAACTGCAGCGACTGAAGTGTGAGGCTATGGCCTGGTGAGTGTGATGAGTGCAGTCACTGAAGGGAGAGAGTGTGTAGTGAGATGAGGGTGAAAATGTGAGTGTGATGATTAGGCTGGCTGACTGTGTGAGCGATGGATAATGAATAGCGCGAGAGTATTCAGGCCAGTGTAAGAGTGTAGATAGCTTAGCGTAAGACCGTGGATGTGGTTGGCTGACCACGTTCCAAGAGATGTCGTAGATGATCAACTGCAGATGTGTAACTGTTGCTACTAGTATGAGTGTATGGGTAAGTGAGTGTGTGACTGGATTAAGCTTTCAGATTGTAGCTCCTACAATTGCATGAGTGTGGATGTGCAGTTACTGATGTGTGAGTCTGACCGGGTACGTCTTGGACTGCAGCTGTGGATGTATGAGTGTGGATGAATGAGTGTGTATGAGCAGCTGATGATCTGTGAGGGGTTAGGGAGACATAATCAGCCCATCGCTTGTAAGTGTGGGAACACGACTGTTCAAGCGTGAGAGCTGGGCTGGGTATGTTACCATGGAAATGCGTATATTCGTATATATAAGTATATAGCTACTGAAGTTGAGTATATAACAGGACTGAGGCTGCCCGGGGATGAGAATGGGCTTCGATGAGTATATTTGTACAGCTGTTGAACTGTGAGGAGTGTGAGTAGGGTAGCGAAGGATGTCACCTACTGAGGTGGAAAGGCATCTTGGATGAGAAGAAAGATGAAGTTGTTTGAGTGTTTGTGGCCAGTTGAGCTCAGGAAGGTGGAGCTTCTTGAGTACTTAGCCAAGCGCGTTTGGCTACTCGTGAGTGTGTGGCTGAGAGTGAGGAAATGCAGATGCTGTAGTGTGTTTATATGGCTACAAGATCGTGGAGAAACAGCTGGTGAACCGTAATTGTGGGTGTGGGTGAAATGTGGGAACTGCAGCCGCCGAGATGTGGGTTTGTTTAGGAGAGTACTGGCTCCCGGTTGGCAGTTTACACACACACCAACCAACAGTGGCGCGTGAGGACCACCGCCCACACGGGACGCGGGGTAAAGTCTTCGAAGCCTCAAGTTGCAGGCGAAAAAGCATCCTGAATACATAATCACATCAGGGAATGTTGGGCAATGTGTTTCACACAGATGAATCACTCGACTTCAGAGTTTCTCACCACGTTAACCTGAGATTTCTGATGGCAGGCGGTGGAGGAAAGACAGTGGTACGTCATCCAAAAAAGTACGGGAACCACAGAGCTTGGAAATGCAACTATAAAGGGACGGGGTAGCTGAGTGAGCGAGCGCAAAAGTGTTGAAGAGGTAAGTGACTGAGAAGAGTATGAAAGTGCATGTGAGGGAAACTTATATTGTGAACGAGTAGGAGAGTGTTTCATGCCGGCAGTCTGAGCAACGATTGTGGAACTTTCAGAGTGCATTTATGTCGTGAGGCGGCGACAGCAAATCAGTGGGTGTATAGAAAGAGAAGGGCGAGTAAAAATAGGTAATAGCCCATCGCGGAGTTTGCCTCTGAGGCGTAAGATGTAGGTTAGGGCGACCTACATTTAATGACACGCTGATGCGCTTATCAGTATTCATGTGAACGATCGACAAATCCAGAGCGTGGACGGTGAAGATACCAGAACAAGAGTTTGTTCTGCCTCGGGGAAGTGAACTAATTATGTGGACGAGCGGGAAGCGAAAGAGCGGTATAACGAAAACAAACCGTGTTGGATGGGGAATGAAAACCCCGCTTGGGGCCTTAGGGAAATACTGGCATGGTGGTGCTACACTTCTACTAATGTAACTTGTCAAGGGCATAATTGTTAATGGAAAATTTTTACTGTTATATTCGGCACGGGTCTGTTTGCCTGATATGGACCAGTTCCCTACTGTCGACCCGTTCTCGGTGTGTTCTTTGCTTCTGGGAGGCTGGAAGAAAGTCCCTTTCTTCTAAGAAAATGCTCTACTTATGGGCAGAATTTCCAATCGAGGACAGGCTTTTAACTGAAGCATGAAGTGGGTTAAAGAGACAAAGAAATAAGAAAACGTAATCTCGTAGAGGAAAAAAAAAATGCTTTTTAAAAAGGGGAAGGTCGTGAATCTTGAGGAAGACATAAGAAGGCAGAGTTCCTCAGCTATGCAGTATTGAAAAGGAATCAAACGTGACAACAGATAATTCTCGAGTTGCCACCGGCCACTCAGTACTCATGTGTTGCATTACCGTACCATATATTACGAGGACTAAGCTAAAGGCGAGGTCATACAATCAGCTAACATTCTTGGGAGCAGAAATATAACTAATTAATATCCGCAACAGAGGTGGAATACAACACCAGGGCGTACGGCGAGTTAAGTTTTAAGATCAGACTGGGAGAGATGGCAGATCGAAGTGTTCTGGACTCAACTCTTGTCAAGTATATGGAAGTAGATCCTCCCCACACGAAGCAGAGAGACAATTCAGAAGAGCAGAGTCTACACCACTTGAACTGGGTATCCAATTTCTTATACGCTGTTTAATGGGGGTTTCCAAGACTTAACGGTGCGGTGATACTAAGTGTGTTTACTACGTTTATTGGTAGAATTACAGAGCTTTTAAGGGAGGTTGTAAGGTTCTGGGAGAGTAGTTTAGGGCAAAAAAAAGTGGATTCAGTTGGCACACGACTCTACTTAGCCGTAGGAGCGTCACACAGGAAAGACACGAGATGGATAAGTGCCGTTATGACTTTGTGAGAGTGATGTCTAAGGCCGGGTGAGAGACAAGACTGTGCGTGTGTGTGTGTGTGTGTCCCCGAAATTACCAAGAGAATATCGCGAGAGTGCGGCCGTGTAGAAGAAAGACGGCAAAAGAACAACTGCGGCAAACAGCAAGGTTGCCTGCGGCGCGAGGAGGAGGGAAGCTGGTTCATTAATTACAAGACGGTAGCCAGGAACCCCTGAGGGGCGGAGACGCTTCTCCCTGGCACCCTCCTACCGTCTTCTCTTTCCTTCTGTACGTTTTCCTTTTCCTCTCTCCCCGTTTTCTTCCCGGTTTACTCTCCGTTCTCATTCATTCTCTTACGATTGTATTGATCTAATAATCGTTTTATGATGCTGCTGTTTCTCTTTAACAGTGTTCGACTGTTTTCTGTTTTTTGCCGTTTGAGTTGTGTAAAAAATTACGTTATGGCTCACTAGAAAGACAGAGGAATCCTACATACCGTTTTCTAAACCTGATTCTACGCATGAGAATAATTCACATCAGAAACAGCGACCTCCCTTACGTGTGACCTGATGTAACCTGTAGAAATTCGTGTGATTCTGTGTAGTTTTTCAAAAGGCTTTAATTAATCTTCACTACCTGTTCGTAGGATCGTTCCAATGTAAACGAGATTTACATTAGGACCGCACGTGTCAGAGTAGTGAGCCTAACAACTACATGAAGAACAAGCAGGAGTAACTATAGTATAGAAATTAACTTAACAGCTCCTGGATTAGTGTCCACCATCACACCATCAGTAACATTACTGTGCAGTGTAAAAGGCATCAGATCGGATCACCCACTGCGAAAATGTGGTTTGGATCCCACACCAGAGACAGATAGGCAATCCCATCACTGGAACATGACCTCTTCATTTCTACACGTCCCTCAGCTTACAGACATAAGTGATGATTAACGCTCCTTCTATGCCAGAAAGCTATCCACAAATATTAACTATGTGATAAGCATGTTCAAAGATTTCTGTAAAGGAAAGAATGATTTAGGAAATGCCTGCAATAAGACTTATTTAAATTTTTCTTTCGTATACTTTAAGCCTTGAAGGCACGGATAAATGAAAGCTTTAATCAAGGTCATCCTATAAACGATCTATATACATATGTAAATGCATAAAACTACTAGGAATATGAAACATGATAAGTTCCAAAATCCCCTTTCGTGTAATGATCACATCGTCAGGGGAGATACAAGAATGAGATAGAAGACGTAGAACAGTCACTTGATATACAAGGAGGAGACGGAGCTTAGACGCCATTAGTAAACAAGCGTTATTGGATGGTGATGTTCGGTTTGGTGGTGTTCGGGTCTGGCAACATGCTTGTCATAGAATTCTTATTATGTGGATAAGAAAGGGAACCGTTTACAAATTTTGCCTACGACAAAGCTATCCACTTTGTATAGACCTTCATTAATATCAATGTTACCATTCTGTGTTTATTTAAAAACAGAAGAACTAACGATATATTTTGTGGTAAAGGAGAATTGGCGTTACTCCATTCAGTACAATGGTCATGATTTCTAACGTGATTAAACAAAGCATTTGATTCTTGTCTTGTTCTTACACTATATCTATGTTGCTTAAATCTAACATAATGATCCTTACCAGTCTGCTCAACATAAAACATATCACAGTTTTTACAAGGTATTTCATAAACACAGCCCGCAGATTTTTCTGGCGAGTTCCTAATTAAGATATTCTTTATTGTATAGTTTTTGCTGAAGGCTACATTTATATCAGAGGATTTAAGCAACCTGGGAAGTAATGTAAAATCATCACTGAAAGGAGGAACTAAAAGATTCTTGGTGTCAAGGGAGGTTTGGGTTTAACTCTGTAAAATGATTTCTTTGCCAACTTAAAGTGTTTACCAGTGAAAGATCTAAGATACTTTAACTAGCATCCAGTAGAATATATATCTTCTCAAACTCATCATCAATAAATTTCAGACTGCATATACGTAATGCCCGTAAGGAACATCGACTTGAGTGATGATAATTATATCTGTCATGTTGATCTGAGTAATAAAGTTAAGGGAGGAATATTTGTAAATTTTCGTTGGGTGGCCAAACACAAAGAACATACACATAACTAAACCAAATTGCCTTAGAGGGTAATATATACCTTATTAGTTTTGTTTCAAAGAATTCCATGCAAAGATTACTTAATACTGGTGAAAGAGGGTTACCTATCGCCATACCAAATTTCTGAGTATAATATTCTTCATTAAATTGAAATACAGTCTTTTATATATAACTTTATCAATTCAATAAACACAGAATTTGAAACAGGTAAATCAGTATTATCCAAGACATCAACAAAATATACTAAAAGGTCATCGACTGGAACTTTTGTGAACAAGGATGAGACATCAAAACTTGCCAGTTTGGAATCAAAATCAACATGGATATCATTGAGCTTCTTAACTAAGTCTACATTGTTCATGATAGTACAATTTGATATCTTACGAAGTAGTGGGTTTAATAAAGTGACTAACCATTCTGATAATCTATATGTGATGGTACCCACTGAACTCATTATGGATTTTGCTGGAAACTTTGGCTTAAGTGTTCTGATAGGTCCATACATATATGGGAATGAAGGGGGACAATGATGAAAATCTTTTTATGAGAGAATCGTTACCTTGCAACAAAAAATTCAGTTCTTTATCAAAGTGAGAATTAATTGCTTTTAGGGGAT
>JAYMFT010199345.1:0-11704 GCA_038088735.1 Panulirus argus
ATATATATATATATATATATATATATATATATGTGGGTACCGGCAGTTTGCAAGGGTTTAAAAGGCTACTTGATAGTACAGGAAATACAAACAGTGGAGGCCCACGAGTGCAAACAGATGCTATGCAAACAGACACTTGCAAACAGGTAGTGACACCTAGCAAGACAATATGCTGATGAACTGTTATGAAGCGCTGATTCAATACAAAGTTATCGCGACAGGTAAATTGGCTCACCATTCCATGAATATGTTGAAGTAAGCGAATGACGGAGAGATAACATAATGAAGTAATTCATGAAGACACAAACACCGTGATAAACTGAGCCCTTCGCGACGTCATTCTCTGAAACAAAATTCAATTAGGTTATTGAGACATAACTTAGGAAGGGGGATGGTGAGAAATATTGTTGCGATGAAAATATACTCGCATAACGTCACCCTGAGGTGTTAGCCAGAGGAAGCAAGGAAATAGTGCAGGGGGAAAGTAGCAGACGATGGTCGCGTTCCGTTAAGCTCTGTGAGGGCGGGTGCGTTTCCTGTGTTAGCTGAGACGGCACGGGCGAGTGAACGACTTAATCAAGGCCTTAGTAACGCTACACGCACACATACTCATATATATCTTTCTCTCGTACCTGTTCTCCGTTTTCCACTTGAGTAGGGTAGCGCTGGGTAAGACGAAGATATGGCCTTATTTGCATTAAAATGACATAACCAGGTCCCAGAGACCTTCCCCTTATTTCCCCTGACCGCTTCATATACCCTGGATAACAACACGTTGTCCCCTGTATTGCGATCGCTCCAATTCACTTTATCCCGTGCACACCTTACACCTTCCTGCATGTTCAGGTCCCGAAGACTTGAAACAATTTTTCACTCCATCCATCCATCTCCAACTCGGTCTTTCCCTTGTCCTTATTCCCTCCACTTCTGACACATATATCCTCATTGTCAACCTCTCCTCACTTATTCTTTCTATATGTCCAAAGCATTTCAGCATACCCTCTTCAGCTGTCTCATCCATACTCTTCTCATTATCACGCTTCTCATCTATAGCCCACGCTTCGCCTCCATACCTAACCGATCGAACTTCTGTTCCATCAAGCATTCGTAACTTTGCCTTCACCAAACACTCCACAGTGCACCCAGAACCTTACATAGCTTTGTGGACTGCAGGCCAACTACCCTGCCCACGATTCGAACGTCCGCGAGCCCTTGCATGCGTCTTCCTCTGTACCTCTAACCAACACAACACGGACGTCAAGGAAAGGCGTGTGTGGTAGTGGTTATTTTAATGGAGTGAGTAGTGTGAGATCTCGTAAGCACACTCATGTGAATCATTCTTTCTTTCTCTGTTGGGGAAGGTCATGTGTCGAGATGAGATCAGTGACCTATACTGATAGTTCTGATGAGCAGGAGGGCGTGTGAGACTGAATCTTTAAATGGAAGTCCTGGTGTCTGGCATCATCCAAGATGAAGGACTGATGGAAGCCAGGATCTTAGATATCTACACTCTCGTTCTTGGTAGATGACAGTGCTTGAGCCGTGGTAGATGCTTGATTGAGGTATGGCACCTGGTAGATGATAATACTTGTGCCGTGGCACTTGATAGATGATTGGTTGAGTTGTGGCACCTTATAGATGACAATGCTTGAGCTGTGACACCTGGTAGACGATAAGTTTATCTCTGGCGCCTGGTAGATGATTAGTTTAACTCTGGCGCCTGGTAGATGATAAGTTAACTCTGGCGCTTGGTAGATGACTTGTTGAGCTGTAACTCAGCGATAATTGTCCTAATGGACGAGATGCCTGGTGATAATAGCAGTATATAACGGTGGAAATCTAATGAGCAGGACTGTGTGTGGCGCCCGTGTTCTGATCGGCAAGATTTCGTGTGGTAGTGATTTTTCTGATGGGCAAATTTGTGATCGGCTGTAGGGGTCCTGATGGCCCGGAGTGGTGTGTTATAATGACGATTATGATTTGAAGATTAATGAATGACGATTTTTTTTTTTTTTTTGTCTGATGGGTAACACTGAATGTGACATTAGTTTTTTCTGATAAGCCAGCCAGCTTGTGGTAGTGGATACTGCCGCGGGCAGGTTGACGCGTGGTGCGGCTGTTCTGATGGGCTGGGTAAGGTAAAAGTGTGATTTGCTTAATGGGAAAGATGGCAGTAATAGGAGTTGCTCTGATGGCCAGGGTAGTATTTAGCTGTAATCCTTCTAGTGGGAGAGTGATGTTTGAAGTTGATTTATGAGAGAGGAAAGACGGAACATATTTAGGTTTGTTTTTGTGGGTTAAAGTGGAGAGTAGTTGTGCGTTGTTCTGATGTGCAGGGTACTGGATGTTGTGAGTGGCTGTACTGGGCAGGGTTGTATTATGTACTGGTCGTCCTGATCGATAGAGTGGTGTGTGGCAGTGGATGCACTCGTAAACTGGAACTAATGTGGCCAATCTGATGGGGTAGGGGAAAGTACGGCAGAGACGCTCCGATGGGCAGGGCGTTTTGTAGCCATTCTGATTAGCGGGTGAGTGTGGCAGTGGCCGTTATGTCGGACGAAGCGGTGTGTGGCAAGGCGATGATGCTCTGATGGGCAGGGGAGGGGACAGGACAGGCAGAGAGGGTAGCTAAGGGTCTGTTGTTCGGGTGTTGTGATGGTCGCTGAGTTGCCTGTATGTAGGTACCTACCTACCCAAGAGTACCTACGACGATATTTTGCCGTTAGGCACGAGCAGCGCGTCGAGAGAGAGAGAGAGAGAGAGAGAGAGAGAGAGAGAGAGAGAGGGAGGGAGAGAGAGTCAATAACTGAGCGTGTCCAATGTCTCATGTATGTACGTCTTCATGTTCCAACGAAGGTACAACAAGTTAGGAAAATCCAACACACAAAAGATAGATCTAACCCTTCAGCTTCTGATGCGAAGCTGTACTTTTAACGTCGGGGGGAAGATACGGCACCTGGTACCCCGTGTGTGTGTGTGTGTGTGTGTCAACGTTGTGTGCTAAGGAGGCTGTCTTAGAGAGGCGAGCGAAACCATTATTATGATCGAGTTTCCGAAGCGTGATAGTGTGTATGTCAGTCGATGGAAAACAAGGTTCCAATCTCTTACGTAAATAAGAAAGAAGATGGTATATTTTGATTAAACAATATATATATATATATATATATATATATATATATATATATACACTACATGGGTAAAGAAAAATTTCGGCTTTCATATGATTGGAATTGCTTTTCGAGCACGGGGAAGAGGCAAACTTTTTCATAAGCGTACACGCAGGATGTCAGTCTGACAGGTCCTGGGTTACCTGTGTGTAACTCTAGTTCCACGACCCTCCATGTGTGCCTCTGGTTGTGAGAGGAGAAAATAAGCGATGCTGAACTGTTTCTGGAAATCAGATGAAAGAGTGATTAAAAAACTGGCATTGTTATACAACATTTGGTAAGACCTTTAAAGATATTTTCTATTTTCTGCAGAAAGATTGTGAGATTTAGAAAGCAACAGCAAAAGGTTAAGGAAGTACGAGTAAATGAAAAAGTAGAAGAAATGAGTAAAAAGAGGAGAAAATCAAATCAGTGACGATCAAACGAGAGAGAACTTCACATCAAACCGCCACACTCTAGGACAGAGGTGACAGCCAAGCCCAGAGTTTAGAAATATTGATAAACAATAGTCTATCCCTTCCCATAGACTGAGGCGGGATAATGGAACGCGCAGGTTTAGTGGTGAAAGAGGACGCATCAAATCGCTAGGGGCCACCAAATGAAGGATGAACTGAACTAATATTACGTCTTGACGTACAACGCTCTTGGTTTTTAGCAACCCCTCAACACCATAACGTCGGCTCAAGATTGTATCTCTAGCAACGCAGTGTTGCGTCAGGTCATTGTCACACCACTTGGTTGTAAGAAAAATGTTGACAATGTATCCCTTAAGTATCTGTAGTTATATTTGTATCTTCATTCGGAGTTTTTATTTGATGATTACCATCGTAACAGTTGTCGGCTGGCCTGACATACTGATCCTGAAATTAAGGGACGCATAAGGAACATGTATCTTGGATTTCTAAGTAAGGGGATCGAATTTAGGTCCAGGGAAAATTATCCTCAATCTTTCCAAGTCAGTGGTCCGTCCCCAGGTAGAATGCTGTGTTCAGTTTTGGTCACCGAACATGTCAATATGAATCTTTGCGACTAAGGCTAAATGCTGGATCGTTCATTCCGCAGTGAATCAGCTCTCGATTGAACATTTTCCTTCATGGCCTCTCTGAATAGTAGAATAATGGTGTGGGAGGCTACCTATGACCAATTTATGTGGCTGAACTCTTTCGTCAAATTCAGAGAGATGTTCAAGGGCGATATTACTATATTTAACATCAAAGGCAGACTCCAGTTCTGTGAGGGTTGTAAATGCGTTCTCTTGCTGGTGAGCGAGGTACTCGTCAAAGCAATGGCGGTTTTTCCCTCCAGGTAAAAGACCACAGAGGTGAGGCGAAATTTTCTGGGGTGATGATGTGCATGAGTCTGTAATGGATGATGGGTTCAGCGAATTCACAGGAGCAGAATGTGAGAGAGGCGCGTCAAAAAATTTGTTGGGAGTTATGACTAGGTACAGGCATAGCGGTAATGCACGTCCAGTTACGAGGAAGGACTCCTTGCAGAAGTCTCGCCTTGGAAGAAATCAAGGAGGCGGGTTTTCCGATTCAGGGGAAGTCGGGGCGCATCATAGGTGACACAATCATCCCCTGATGCAGTGACCCCTATCTTTAAGGAGTGCACGCTGCAGTTCTTTATGTGTGATTTGGATGCCATCCGTTTCTATCTGATCACTACAGGCTGTTTCGATGTTAAGCTTCCACTAACGACGTTTTGGTGCAATTAGTTTTGAACAAGTTGAGGGAATGCCGTAATTTGTGACAGAATACTTTTGTGCTAAATCATTAGCGTAGTGTATTTGACTCTCATGCACGGATGTTGATTTTTTGGCTTTGATCTCAATCGATTCCCATCCACACTATTGTCTTTCGTGAATCGATGTCATTGTCAGTGAGCACCTGAGTCCTAATCTCTCCAAATTCTCAAGAGGCTTTTTAGGAAAACAGGAAGATTGTCTCTGTCATGGCCTCGATGGTAGACAGCTGCAGTTATCCGGACCTTACCCTCATGTGCCTCGTGACCTTCGTCATAGTCCGAGGTGTTCTTGCGAAGAGTGTCCACTAAAAGAACTAATACTGCCAGACAACATAGTGTAAGAACATGCAAAGTATAATGCACTGGTAGCCAGGGGTAGGGTAGTATGACTAAAACTAAAGGTACTTTGTCTCTAAGAGTTAGGAAATACGCAAGTTTATCTACAAAACAGATCAGGAAACATGTGCTCATGGACGATACACAGATACAAATGCTACTTCTCATTACACAGTGGTAGACTGATCACTCCATACATGCTTTCTCCCTTTTTTTATCATATCTTTGTTCTCTCTTTTTTTTCCGTTTCCTCCACTGATCATTTCTGAAAGGTTATTTGTGAAAATGAAAGAAAAAAGATGTATCATTATTGTACACCTACATCAGTCCCACGAGGGAGTAAAGAACAAATGATTCACCCCTCTGTCTGTGATCAGACGCTACGACATCCTGTATGCAATCCTGTCAGAATTTTACCGGAATACTGAAAATAAATATTCAGAACTTAGGGCTTCAGGACTCGCCGTACCATTTTGCTACAGCTTGTCGGTAACACACCAAAGAGAAGAAAATACGCCCTCTGTGCTGAGATGTACCGGTATTTCCAACAGAAATGGAAGGAGTAGGAAATGTTCCCATAACTTTTGACATGCACATAAATCACTGATGCATGCAAAGGAACTATATTTAGACTTACAAAAAATCCCAGATGATTAGATAATTGTCGTTTTACGGCCGCTTGTAAAAAGAAATCTACATGCAGGTCTAAAAGTCCCAGTTCAACCGTGATGTAACCACGGAATACAAACGCTATTTCTCAAACGTATGTTACAGGAATATATATGTATGCATGTAAGTGATGGCGTATAACTTAATGGAATATGCACTATTCATAACTCACACCCTTTAGTCTTAAATGAGGCTCGCAACTTAAGTGAACGTAAATATTGTTCATGAATTTCAAGATCGATTTGCACTATGTATGCGAGTTCAGTATTTTGCTTCGTGGTATATGAACGCATTACACACATCCTGAAATGACGTATAAATCATGTATTACATATGGCGTTAAATGACAGTAATAATCGCAATATGTGATGGTATTAAATGAATAATGATATGATGGCGCTTTTTTATCTATATGTCAGCTTATCTGAGAGTTATATATCCCGTTCAGCTTGTGCCAAATGAACGACTCCCATGATGACCCGGTAATGGGAATGTTCCCTCTTGCACCCCAGCGAGACTCTCCCGCCTGAGCACATGCTGGTTAGCGGGGCTGAGGTCATCAGTAATGAACCTTCCCGCATTGGTTATCGGGTGTGTGCCGTGTTCGCCCGCCCACGTCAGCCTCCCAGGGTGAGGCGTACATCGCCGCACTTGGTATCCATCACTGGCCACTCTAAACTCGCGCATAATGACAATAATTTCCCCACGTTGGTTTTGATTGCGTCCTCTCTCTCTCTCTCTTTCTCTCTCTCTCTCTCTCTCTCTCTCTCTCTCTCTCTCTCTCTCTCTAAGCACCCAGGCTGGAAGACCACGAACTGGGAGCAGGAAAGGTGAGTTCTGGCTGACTTCCTCATGTAAATTGGGCCCAAGTGATTGAGGCCTTCCCAAAGACCACCCACCCCCCTCAGAAATCGGAGAGACCACCACACTATTAGACTCGAAGCGAAATACAAGGTTTGAGATTTAAGAGAACGAACACTTTAATTCCAAATCACAAAAATCAGACTTTGAGAGAATGAGGCAATGTACAGGCAACAGTCTCCTCGATGTGAATATAGTTGAAGAGATGTGGAGTATAATTCTAAAGACGTGTTATTTATTGAGAGTGAAAATACGTCAAGACGAATCAAGAGAACTAACTCGTGTGAGCCCAAATCCAGTCTGAGTAACGAGTGAAATAGAGGATTTACTTCATCATCAAGGAAAAAAATAAAACATATACAAAGAATTGAAGTCAACGGAAAACAATACAGATTGCCACGGAAAATCGGGAAAATAGAAACGGAGTGAAAACAAAACAAGATTACGACAAACACACTTAATAAGCCTAAGGAAATAGTCTGATGTACACGAACGCTGGAAGCATGAAGGTTACACACAGCGAAATAATACCATGTTATCCAATAAAAGAAAAAAATGTTATTCCAGTTTCAGTAATGTGGGTGAACTTGATGGGCCATAAGCCTAGTGCAAGTATATAAGTGATCTTTGACTTGTCCTTTAAACCCGATTTTTTTATTGCTTTTGAACGTTCGCTGAAACGTTATGGGCAACTGACACGTTATATATATATATATATATATATATATATATATATATATCCTAGCCTAAGCTAGGTACTACTTTTATCTACCAGCCCTTAGGGTGGATGAATAGCTGGGTTGAATGCCACGACCAGGATTCGAACCCATGCGAACCCGATCCGGGCATAATGACCCTGGCAATTGCAAGGCTTAAAAAAAGGCCAACATAACGATTGGAAAAACGAAAACATGGATAAAAGATGTCTACCAGCCGAACTGACAACACCTGGGTACAAGATGATTACTGAACACCGCTTGCACAAGGCAGGGAGAGGTAGGCGCCTTGATCTATGCTGGCAGTTGTATGTGTACTGTAAAAGCAGACATTAACAGACCCTTAAGAATATCTATATATTGATAGAGAGAGAGAGATAGAAAGAGAGAGAGATGGCCATGGTTGCATCTTACAAATGTCCACACCATCTTGGCCATCGTTGAAAATAAGAATGTAAATAGATGATTAACTTCTTAGAGTTAGGTAACGCCTTGGTAACACAACGACCACCACATTATTATACTAGAATTATGTGCAAGAGATCTTGAAGTTACCGACAACAAACTCTCGATACCAGATTACTTAAGAGCCAACCTTGAGTAATGAGGCACGAGGTTACCAGCAGGAGGTGGGTCATTTTCGTGTAAGTAAATAAGGCTGAAGAATAGTGAAGGAAATTATGTAAACAAAGTTCTCCTTATTCAGGTTGGATAAACATACGAAGACAAATTTAATGAACTAGTGTAAACTCAAAACCAGCCCTGGTAGCTAGGAGACTGGGGAATCTAATTTCTCATAAGAAAAAAGTATATATAAGAAATTTTAGCAAGGGCAGAGCAATAAAGTTAGGCAAAACTCAACGAGAGTTCAAAGTTCCCCCTGAAAGAAACCGGTCAATGATGTGACAAAGTAAATATGAACGGTGTAAGAGTAAGCAAAAGAAATCCTTCAAAGAGACGAAGAAGGAACGTAGAATGGTAACAATCTATCCACTAACAAAGGAACTCACAGAAATGAACGATGACGACACCGAAGTGGTTTCCATGTTAGAAAAAGGAGATTCGAGTCTTTGCCTCCGACCGAAGAATACCGTAATCACTAATGGTTTTGTACAAGGAAAACTAAAAACTCCAGAAGTCTGTGTTTTCTCTTATGCACTCCTCCGCTCTCTCTCTCTCTCTCTCTCTCTCTCTCTCTCTCTCTCTCTCTCTCTCTCTCTCTCTCTCTCTCTCTTATTTACAGATTTTTAGATGAGCGTGGTATGCATATTTTGATATACAAGTGCTTCTATTCTAAGAAAAAACAAAGCAATTTCACACAGTGTGTCGATGCAGAGAATTTTTTTTTTCTGGTATCACGAAAGGAGACTGAGGATGGAAATTCGTATTTCTGATCCAGCAACAGAAAAGGGAATATGTGAAACATCCAGACTAGATTTAATATCAGCGGCTCCAACACCAGTTTTATTTTCGGGCTAAAAAATGTCTATAGGCTGCCGTCTGCCATGGTAGAGAATGATGAAGTCGGAGGCGTTGTGGCGTAGGTAGTACAGTGTTGTCGTGATGGAGAAAGGATTTTGAGTAGATGGCGTGGCAGAAGGAATCTACGAAGTGGTGAGGTATATATGATGTGCTGGAGAACCTGGGGTGCTTGGGGGTTAAAGTGGGTGATGTAATGAGACGAGTCGAGGCCCTGGTGAAGTTGGTGGTTTTCGTGTGGGTGGTGATGTGACGACGTGCGAGACAGTGGGGCTGAGGTTAACAGCGTGGTGAAGAAGTGAGGAGTGTTCCTGTAAGGTGCGGTCGGGTGTGGGGCCGAGGGGCAGGTGTTGTGGAATAGGTGGCGTGGTTTGGTAAGACGCCATCAGGTTGTGTAAGTGCCGCCGTTTGTAAGTTGCATCGAGATTACTAGAATGCTCCTTGTTTTTTTAATATATCTCCTCCCATTTAAGTTCTCTCTATCTCTCTCAGATACATACCAGGCTTCTAGGTGACTCCTATTCAGTGAAAAGATGCAAAAATAAAGTCTGTCCTCTTCTCTATCCCCTTTATGCTATTCTTTCTTCCTCCTCTCACCTCTTCCTCCTCCTTCTTGAGTACCTTATATTCTCTGCTTTCACTCTTCTTGAGAGACAGACGATGCCAGTCCGTGAGTACAAGTGCACAGAGTAACACTAAAGCCTTACTACTGTCTGGGTTGTCTATACGTCGGACGCAGAGCCTGGTGACAATGCCAGGCTGCAACTGTGCTCGGTACACGATATCAGCTCGTTGGTTGGAGGGTGATCCTCTTAAAGCCTCAGTTGCTTCTCATTCCTTTCTTCCTACAGACTTAAGATAGCGTGGAGGAAAGACAGGGAACGATTCTTATTCTTTTCTTTTAGTATTTCTATATATGACAATAGGAGAGATAACCAGCAAAAGTTATACTTTTTTCGAGTCATTCCCGGCCATTCAACCAATAATACTAACCATGATTTTTTAACGGTGCTATTCCATAACATCAAAGGCAATTATATAAACACCATTCCGGTTCATTTTACCTCCAATTAGCACAACCGTGTTTTTCTCACTTAGAATATCATGTTTCTTCAACCAATATTGTATGTTTTTTTCCTGTTCCCGAATCCTTAATTCATACTCGTGCCATCACCACGAGAATGCGATCCCCACTCACCCAACACAAACTTCATTGTGAAAGTCCTCTATAGTATTCTCAGTTACATAAGAGCACACTCAAAGTACACAAGCAACAGAAAAACACGTACAGCAGCATCACATTGCACAATTAGAACACTGGCTAACTCAAAACAGAATGTTTACATCCCTCCACAGAAATCCACTGTCACCTTAACCCCTGACAGACATGAATTCAGCCGGCACCCTCCAGAAATCGTAATGATCAAACACTTACACTCAACAAGATTTCAAACCAAACTGGGCATCACAAATGATATACGCTTCCCACACCACGAAGAACGTCGAACGCTCCCCACACAACGAACATCGACACAAAATGCCCCGGACAAGCTAAACGACTTTAGCGCACGCACCAGCGCCTTTTTTTGGACAAGAGAATGAATCCCTCAGTATCCTCTGGTAATTCATCCTCTCCCCCTGGTCATCCACCCTTTCAAGAACAACCATAACAAATCTGTAAATCGCACAAGAACACAGCTCAGTAACCACAGTCGTTCATCACCTGCCCGGAGAAACGGGCAACGCGAGTGTTCAACACTCGCCCCGTAACACACATGCTGTAATCACAAGCAGTGATCACAGGAATTCTGCCGGTGCAATCTCGGCTCAACATCCTCGGCGCCCAGTTCTTCGCATTAGCTTTAGACCTTTCCCAGTCAAAGAACTTCACAGCCAACCACCATAGCCCAGGATTAGATAAGTAGCCTCACGCCCGTTTTATACTTCAATAGCCTTTGCTCATAGATTCTTTTTTTTCCCATCAGTGAAGCAAAAATGACAAAAGAATATTCACACTGCAATAACTCAACAATTACTAAACAGCCCCCCCTCTCGCCAGACCATAGACTCCACTAACGCAGACATACGCCCGTCTGAAACTACAGTCTCCAGACCAAATGATCTTGACAACACAGGGAGATCAGCACTCTTAGATCTGCCTCTTACAGTCTTGGCACAAATTAGCTGTCACCTTTACAACACTGAGTGGAAGGGGTCCACTGGTCGAACTAGACTGGAAGAGCGTGGTAAGATCATTGGCGACGGCGTGAGAACCAGGTTAGGTGAGGTGTGTCTAGATGATGTCTCCTCTAAGGATGTGGAAGGCTGTCGAAGCATCAGGCGTGAATGACTGCTGAGAATATGACTTTAGAGTTCTCTGTATTCTGGTGTTTTGAATGTTGATGACTGGGTTGTTGTCCCTTCAAGCGGTCTTCGGATTTCCCTTTCTTGTAAGTGGGTGACGACGCTTCTCTTCACTGAGAAGCCTATCACACTAATACACTTCACTATATGTAATGAGATTCAAACTTTACCGTCGTTTTGTGGGGGTTGGCTAGGTGCTTCCTACGAGTCATGTGAGAGCGAAGGCTTTTGCTTCACCTCCTCAGGGCACGAGTTGTGACGGAAAAATACCATGGACAAATTGGTTGGTCTGATACGGAAAACTTTTGTCGCGTCGTAGTCCAGTGGGAAGGATTCTGGCCTACCTTGCCGTGGTTCTGGATTCAA
>JAYMFT010199356.1:0-11704 GCA_038088735.1 Panulirus argus
ATATATATATATATATATATATATATATATATATATATATATATATATATGTGTGTGTGTGTGTGTGTGTGTGTGGGCCAACACAGGTGGAAGCCAATATGGCCGTCTTCACCATCAAAGGCTCAGGTGCACAACGAACTAAAACTTCAACTTCCACTCCAGCTACATATGATGTGAAATCTGTGAGGATCCAGATTACCGAACGCTTCTAAGCTGAAAAAAAAAATATATCTTAAAACTTAACTCGCAGGAGATATTAAGGTATATATATTCTGACCTCCTTTAACAGATACTAAAAAAATGGTTAAAACTATACAGATTTATACATCTTAGCTTCCTTCAGAAATAGTCAGGTTCCAATAATATCTGTCGAAAATTCCTCCGATAATCTTAAGACTTCTAATATCCTAACAAGGCCATGTCTGACTCGGAGACTGCACTGACCTCAGAGTTGAGCTCACACCGCGGGCTTGAGGTACTTGAGGCAATTCATCTGTTTACCCTTTTCGTTAAGAGGCGGCAGCTGCCTTATGACGTTGCTGGAGGTCGAATATCGACCAGTTACTTCTACCAGATGGGCCTTCACACTGGGACCTGATGGCGCGTCCAATCATCTATAGTTAATGGGATACACACCCTTGTTTTTTTTTTCTTAACCGTCCCAATACCTAACAAAGTTGCAACGCCTTTACATCGGGCCTACTCTCATAGTTTTAATAATGGACGTTCTGATTACATCTATTCCAGTTGCACAGCCTTTGTGTGTGTGTGTGTGTGTGTGTGTGGGTGTGGGTGTGTGTGTGTGCGCGCGCGCGCTCTCCTTGACGATGACATCTAGAAACTAGAATCTTTGTACGCATACTAAAGGGGACCCCCTACGGGCGCGTATCTGGGTATGATCTTTTAAATTTGGCGCGAGGAGAACTACTGTACGGGGAGGGGGCTGGTGTGTGTATAATTACTGATCTGTAATGTACGGGGAGGGAGTCTGACACTCGTGTGGCCCCATCTCTTGAACGTTTTCTGCTATTAAACAAGTTCTGCATGCAGTCTGTACTGATTACGTCCTCTCAGTTCATTCCATTCATCCACCAGTTTTATACTACAAGAGCACTTTATAATTTTTTTGAACAAGTTTCTTGTTTAATTTTATGTTAAGTCCTCTGGTTGCTCTATATCCACATCTTTCGAGGAACTTTTCACTTTGCAATCAATCGGTTTAAAGCCTTCAAGGCTGTGATCAGGTCATCCCTCAATCTTCTCTCTTCTACAGGGGACAATTTAAGACCCCCCTAGCATTCTTTGAACCTGCTTTCAATTTTCTTGCCCTCCTCTACACCTCCTCCATCAGCTCTTTGTGCTTTGTTGGGTGAGATGACCAAACTTAAGAAATAAATTCTAATCTCGGCCGATGCTGGATGCGAAAACTTGCTGAAAATTTCCTTACCCACATAATTCTGCGTTACTCTGATATTTGCCAGCGGACAGTTGGTCTCCTTAACTCTCCTCGCAAAACTTGACTCTGGCGACCGATTGGGGACGATGTCAACTTCCACGTCCCTTCCACATACACACACATTCCTGGAGCTTATCTCCCTCTAGATTATACTCTCAATTAAGGACTTCTTTCGCCGTGTGCCATCTTCTTTACTTTTAACTTCACTTTTCATCAACAACGGATCAGACCAACTTTGCATATGTCTACGTCCTCTTGCAAACCGCTACAATCCTCCCCAATTTTCACTTACTTAATGGCATTTGCGTCATTTGCCCTGAGGCACTCCACTGGCAATCTCCATCCTTTCCAAAACGGCCCCTACGAGCTGCTTTTGTTCCCTACGATAATGCTCTGTCCACTGAAAGAGCCTCCACCTTTCTCCTGCCCGGCGATCTACCTTCCCAAGCAGGACAGTGTCAAATGCTTTGCGGCATCCTGCATACAGACAATCGACCCAGCCTTCTCTCTCGCCCACAACAGAGCTCACTCTTCAGTAGGAATCCAAGATGTTCGTTACACAAAACCTCCTTGCCCTAAAGTTACACTACCTCTCACTTGGGTCACTTCCCTGCTACTGGTCCATCTGCTCTCTGATTACCTCTTCCAGTGCCCAACATTTCACACTCCTCTGGGAGACTGGTCTACAGTGTGTGTGTGTGTGTGTGTGTGTGTGTGTGTTTGCGTGTGTGTGTGTGTGTGTGTGTGTGTGTGTGTGTGTGTGTGTGTGTGTGTGTGTGAGTGTGTGTTTACGCATATGTGTAATCTCTTCCTCTCAATGCTATTCACGTGCAGCAAAGTCAAAAGCTACCAGGATTCTTTCCCTTCAGTATCATTCTTAATTTCTTAATCCATAAGTGTTGTATACACCTTAGTTTTTTTTTCCCCTAATGCAACCTTTTCCACAACGTGCCACTGTGGAAAAATGTTTGGACGACGGGCCCCTTTTCCCTTCCGTAATCCGCCTTGATCCCAGGCAACAAAAGGTTCAGTAAATCGCTTTTGATACAATCAACAGCATATCCTAGTCAAAAATGTACTTAACCAATTACGCTTAAAAGATTTTTTTTTCTCGCTCCTTTGTAACCTCCAACACTATGGGTTATCCCTTCTGTCAGCGTGCACCAAGTCAGTTACAACCTTCGTCCAATCAACTGTCACACGACGAGCTTTCCTCTCAGCCACTTAAACTTTTGATATACCTATGACTTCAGCTTCAATTCCAATCTTCACCATGCAACACCCCCACTGGATCTATCAGTCAATCGATCAGTTTGTCTGTCTATACATAGACATATCATATATTATCATATCATATATCATCTTTAACCGACTACATATCCTCAGATTACGTCTGGTCAGGAAAAGGAATAATAGACTTCCACACTATCATAAGCGATTCTTGTATGAAAGACGATTCACTATCTTCACACACAAATCAACTTCACTGCATGCGGTCAGATTTAGATTACCCAGGAGTTGATTTTTATATAGAAAAATTTACAAGAAGTTGAATTAGAAAAAATGATTTATGTGATGGCATTTTAAGACTTTCAAACACCTCAAAGATAACAACTTGTCAGTTCAGGATTTCATTATCATGTGTACATCGATTCTGAGGTGAATCTTTACGTATGATCTGTAGCAAAAAAAATTAAAGCCAGACTCATGCCGGAGAGAATGATGTTAGGATATACATTAAGCAGTGAAAGAACTTGATAAAACAAATTATTTGAAGATGAAATAACATTTGAATCTATAATCGTATTAGACGTTAAAGAAAGAATTGAATTTCGGACGGGCGCGAAGAAGAAAAATCCCCAAGATGTCTTAAGATCATCCTGTAATGGATATTGCGTGGGATTTGCCCGAACAAGATGAAGCAAAGGTGTGTTAGAGCTCCCAGTCAGAATAGAATGATAAAAACGAACGAAGAAGCTAAAGGAAGCTTGATGTGCCGGGAGTGTGGTGGTAGGTGGAGAAGGCTCCTCTTCTGTGGCATCTAGCAAGACGAAGACCCATCTGGTGTTGAAGGAGGAGTGGGAATATGCTATTTCCAAATCCATAAACACTACATGTATCCTTCTTTTTAATGACGACTTTCTTATGTCCAAATAGACCACTCTGCTCTTCACACCTTTCTTTCTTAATTCCGCTGGTCTCTATCTGCCTAAGGGTTCTCTACTCCCTTTAACGTAATCAGATATGGTCATATCTTAGCTATAGCAATAAAGGTGACTTTAAGACCCACAAAAGTAGGATAACACAGTCACTTTTCCTGCGTTTACCTTTGACTCGGAAATATCACTTCGTTCGTCCAGTCATCATGCACACCGCTGTGTTGTAACGGCTATCGTTGTTGACCCTTTTTATTGGGTCATATAGCCTGAACATAGACAGACAGAAAGACAAACACACACACACACACACACACACAAGCATTTGTATCCTGCCCAAGAGTCCCCTTTTGTCTTCCTCAGGGCTCCCATATCGCTCGGGAAGTCGGGCCACGTCCACCGGACATGACCACAGGTAATGGGATGTGGTGATGTCGTTAGTGTGTCTTTGATGGGAGAGAGTGTGAGGTAATTGAGAATATTTGCCCATAGATTTAAGACAGACAATTTTTCTACAATCTTATCATTTTATAATGATTACGAAACAGATGTAAATATACTGGGATTTAGGTTAATGCAGAAAGGAAGATTCATTTCATTACAGAATATGCTGTCAGCACATGGTGCTCTCATTTACGTCATTCCACACATGAGGTTCTCTCTCTCTCTCTCTCTCTCTCTCTCTCTCTCTCTATTTCATTCAGAGTCACTTTTCACTCATCCAGAACTCACTACTCCATTGTCACTCTTCCTTCCAGTAATATTTTATATATTCAACTTTTTTGCCTTTGCTGCAGTCGGTCTAAGATATATTCTTCATTCACAAAACTTTTATCGTTCGACATTCCTAAGTGTGCTATCACATAAGGCATCCACTATAAAGGAATTCATCAGAGGGAAATTAGGCCCATCCCCTATTTAAGAAGTGGATCTTTAATCTAAACTTTGCTTCAAACTCAATTTAAACTGAGGAAAAAACGTAGATAGCGCTAATGACAATCTCTGCCATTTTTTTCTTTAAATCTCTTTGTTCCTTGGATGATCAAGGGAGGACTTAGCTTTGACAACAATCTTTGGGAGTGTGTTAACGAACTCAATCAATGATAGCATCTTCGGTAGGGTAATAAGGTAAGCTATTAGTAAATAAGTGTGTGTGTGTGTGTGTGTGGAGAAATCTGAAAGAACTAGGGAAAGAGAGAGAGAGAGAGAGAGAGGCAATCAGAATGACGAGGAATCAGAAAATCAAATGATAGAGAGATGATACTACCAGACAAGCAAGAATTTTACATAAAGCCACTAAACATACCAACAAAATGCTCTAGGAAAAAAACGTAAAAATGATACTAGACAGAAATAAAACAGCCTACACGTTCCTCTAAGTACAAATTGTGTTCACCTGTAAAATGCATCTCACAGAAAATACCTTAAACCTTCGTTAACACATTTAATCACGAAATACAACCTAGGTAGGCAATATCTTTTACAACAATAGAATTTCTTGTAAGAAGAGAAAAGTTTCTGAAGTGCAATGAGCTACAGAGAATCAGTCTTGCTCGAAATATATATATATATATATATATATATATATATATATATATATATATATATATATATGTAACAGGTTAAAAGTTGTTGGGAGACATGTTGTGTGTGGCGGTGCCTCGCGCTGCCGGGTTGAGTTTTATGGAGTCAACAAAACGAAAGGAGGGAACACATGATAACCAGTGTTGTCACATTTGTCTAACCTGTACGATAGTTTAGCATTATTGACGTACAGTTGTTATTGCAATATTGGTTATGTTATAACTTGCAGGCACGCATATACATCATCACTAGAGCAGCTAAACGAAGGAGGAGACCAAATGTAGCGACGCCAAGTTCTGACAGCCCTGCAGGCTGGCACCCACTCGAAACCCCCATCACACATCTCCTGCGAGAAGATATGCCAGTTATGGGTACTCTCGTAAGATTGTTTAGCTAGTAATGAGCAAATTATCATATTGTAAGAATAATGTAAGTGAATTAGTGCGCAAGGTTGTCCATAGCATATATCATGAGTATAGCTGTAGGCTAACTGTGGAGATTATATTGTTTAACTCATAAGGCACATGACCTCGTCCATATCAGGTCCCATATAGGATTAGGCCAAGTGCAGAATTTACTTCTTATGGTGCTCAAATAAGAACATGCAGTGATGCACTATCAAATAATGACACGACGAAAATGTATCGAGTGTGGAAAAGTGACAAAGTGAATTAGTGAAGTGATTGACCAAGGAAACTGAAATAATCGCCTTGGTAACCTAACGTGGCATCGTATGTTACGCAGTACATAAACGAGACTCGATGAGTATCCAACCCTCTTGAGGACAATTTGCCCAGCCCGGGGGCATAACATTAACATTTTCCAGGAGTCTTGGGCACTTGTGGGGCACCTGCGGGACACCTGTGGGACTCCTGTAGGGTACCAGTCAGGGTCTCAGCTGGGAAAAGTCTTACCTGTGTGACGACCAATCCTGTGGACAGCGCCAGCGATGTGCTCACGGCGTACTTGACCCACCAGGCGCGGTAGGGCGCTACGTGAATCGCGAGCACGGACCGACATGACTTGGAGGACAAAGGTCCATCGCTAGGACACGAACACATACACGCCCAGAAACCCAGCTGCAGTCCATTTACTCAAGTTCCAGCTAAAAACATGTGTTACCAGTTGATGCTCAATCAAGTGAACTTTCAGCACCAGAGACCTGAGGCGAAGCCGACTGTCAGTATTATGCTGTGCGGCAAGGAACTACAGTGTATTGTATATTTGACATGTCAGTCGGTTACGAGCATTAACAAGAATTCCCTTGCACTTGTGAATAAGAAAGTCTTAGGTATTATTAGCAGCTGTGTTAGGATGCATGCCTTAGATATTAGATGTAATAATATCCGCAGACCCATGCAAGATGACTGACTATGTTTGCAATGCTGCAACCAATTAGATATTAAGGTGTTCTAGTGAAAGCGTACATACGCACATCTAATAGTCATATTATGTGGACTCATGTCATTTTATTTAGGTATTTAAAGTTTGAAAGTTATATACCTTTCCTTAGCCTGCCGGAGAGTGAGTAGTCACAGTATACTTAGCAGTCCATTGGCCTAGGTGGGTCATTAATATCTTTATTAAGGGGTTTTGCTAAAAGCATGGCTATGGGTCCCCATGGTAATCTCGCTTGATCATCACCAACTATCAAGTAGAAATAACGTCTACGAATAGTAGCTTCTTTCTTCTTTTTCTCTCTTTTTTCTTACCCCTACAAATATATGTATGTATGAATATATCACAGAATTCCGCTTGCTTCTAGTTACGCTGCGATTGAAAAGTCATCTTCGGCGAGGTTGAATCTTCGGAGTACAGTCTCGTCGCAGAACCTTTCGCTCCAAAGAGCGCTGAAACTGTCGGTGCCCTTGGAGAAAGTATTCTTTGCTTATATAGTAATAATAATAACAATGATAATAATAGTAATGAATGCACGTGTGTAAACTCTCCCTGTAATTCACACACACACACACACACACACACACACAAATATTGTTTTTTTATTCACTTGCTTATTTGAAAGTGTGATAACCTGCCTACGAATATTTTAGACAGGATTTATTCTAAATGATAAGGCTAGCGCGTAGTGCTTACCTCAGGAATATCTTGCGTTACGAAAAACGAGTGAGTAAAGTTACTTGTTGTCAAGCGTTATGTATGAGATGAAGAGATAAAACGGCTACTTGGGCTCAGAGGAGTGGCGCTTGACAGCCATTGAAGCCCTGGCTCACGGCACATCCGTCACTAACCCTCCCGTTACCCAAGCGGGTAGTACAGGTAAGACCACGTTAGTCGGTTGCTGCCTACCGAGAGAGAGAGAGAGAGAGAGAGAGAGAGACTTGCTAACCTAATGACTGACTGACCAGCTGTCTGGACACAGCCTGACTAAATTACTCTCTGATTGGCTGACTGACAGTCTGACAGACAAAGGACAGTCGCACAGACTGACTGACCGAGAGAGAGAGAGAGAGAGAGAGAGAGAGAGAGAGAGAGAGAGAGGATTCTGAGGGAGGGAAGGCAGCCAGCAGGTCGAGTAATGTGATGTCCTTGCTGCTGCTGCTGGTAGTGGCCTGGTAATGGTCATTAATGGCAGGCTGGGGAGACGACTGTCCAGCTAGGGATCAATGGTAGGGTCAGGAGAGGGTGTCAGGCAAGGCCAAGGGGAGACGCAGTGAGGGGAGAGAGCAGCCACAGGAGAATTTAAATGAGGGGAAACCATCCAGGAGGAACAAGTTGTATGAGGAGAGATCCACATGCCAGTCCCCTCACTTGTTCCCCCTCGTTGGTAGGGGTGTAGTAGTTGTAGTGGGAGGAGGAGGAGGAGGAGGAGGCTCCCTCGTCCTTCTGCTTCCCCTTACAACACCCATCACAAGAGGGGAGCGTCCGGCTCTCCCCTCGCCTCTTCGTCACCTGTGGTAGAGGGAGTGGAGGACACTTACCCTAGGGAGAGGGTCTAAGGATGATCATCATCACGGACAGACCACACTGATGATGGCACCAGGAGCACCTTCCTCTTGTGTGTGTGTGTGTGTGTGTGTGTGTGTGTGTGTGTGTGTGTTTGCGTGTATGTGTGTGTGTGTGTGTGTGTGTGTGTGTGTGTGTGAGAGAGAGAGAGTACCTACTGAGATTTTAGGGCAAAGGCCTTACCGCCCATCGAGTTAGGTTGAAGATACTGTACTCTTCCGACGCAACACTGTATTTGCAATAAGTACTTCTCTGAGCCATCCAGAAAAACTTTTCTTGCAGCTCACTCATGTCCTTTTGTTTGGCGGCAGTAATGTAATCACTGGGATACCAATAGATTTGATCACTGTGTTTCTTCCTGTATTTGAGGCTCCGTTTAGGAGGTTTGTCTTGTGGTCCTGTACATCATATCACACATATATTATCACATACCTTTCTCTCCTGCTTTTAGAGCTGTATAACAGCAGCCTTTGCAATATCTCGTGATAGGTTAGGTGTCCCATTTCTTGATTTGATTTATGAAGTGTTTTTTTATTCTTTCTATATTGCTTTATTTCCGCATATTTGGCTGATGACCATACAACGCAGCAATATTCAACTTTGTTTCTTATGCACACACATTTTCCTTATCAGCTCTCTGTGTCCTGTAATGAAAGTTCTCAATATCATACCATTCATTGCTTAGCTCGGTAGTGCTTTCTGACCATTATGCTTTTTGAATTCTAGTTTTCCGTTTATATTGGTCCCTAGATTTTTTATGTTTGTTTACTCTCTTTCTCTATTATCGCTCTTTTTTTTAGAGTGTAACTGATATATTGTTAATCTTTCCTTATATGATTATCTTCATTAAACTCCATGAGTTTCTCTTCTGCCATTAATGATTGTATCTAGGTCTCTATTCATGTTCATTTTGTCTTCTGACCATATCATTCTAACGACTTCGATGCTATCCGCAAAGCATCTAACTATACTTTCTTCTACTTCATTTTCTGTGTCTGATAACATCCCTATAATAGGACTGGAACTAGTGCTGTTGTATGTGATAATCTTAATGGAACATCTTCAGCAGACATGGTTCCATTTGGTACAACTATGAATTTTCTGTTGGCCAAAGATATCCTGATCAGTCCTTCTATTTTAATTCTTATGTCTTGTTTCAGTGTTTTTAAACAGAACTTTAAAATTCACTTGCTCGAATGCTTTAGGGGTATCCAATCTCATTCCTTTCGTCAGAATTTGATAGACTTTACAGGAATTTCTACCTTCTTGAACCTTCATCTGTCTTTTCTTCTCCTGCTCCTCCTCCCACTCCCCTGACACACCTCCTCTGCTTCCTCTCCAAGTGTCACACTCCTTTAGCCGCATCACCTCGCCCCTCTAGACGTTCCGAGCCAGATGTCTGAGTCAACGTCTTCCACTGGAAGTAGATTTCCTTCCGTCTCTGAGATCAGTCGTACGGCATTATTCCAGTTAACATCACCTCGAAAAATAGCTAAGAAAAACTGGTGGCTATTTACAAGTTCGTCCTCCAGAGCGTCGTCACTAGCATCCTTCATTCTAATGGCCTTAATCCCGGCCAGCCATTACCATCTGGATATTAAAGTTTTTCACCTAATTTCTCTAATGAAGGCGATCCATCTCTTAGGTTTGGTGAAGGCTGCGCGCCAGCTGGTATCAGCAGGTTTGCCGATATGCCTTCGCTACGGGTGATAAGTAAAGAAGCTTCGGCATTTGCAGGAGGTGTCTACACCCGTTATTTGACAGATGGTAAAGACAAGTATCTCAACCAGATTATATTAACAGTAATCTAAAGTTGTGGGCTATGTGTCATCACAGGGCTACTACGGTATGTTATCACAATGTACAAGGTAAATCAACTGATTACCCAAATGTGGGAACCAAATTCATTTGCTCATTACTTTGGTGTTTATCATTGTGTATGTAGCAAAAGCTTACGGTAACTTATACCAGGAGTTTACACCAGGTATTGTAATCAAGTGATCAACGGATGAGTGCACCTGGTCTTATCATTAGGTTACTTACCTTTCTATACCAGATTACAGCAGCGTGTTACCGTTTTCAGTTACTGGATGCATTACGCTAACACTGTTACCTTACATTACTGCAACTAAGTAGAAAACATTTCATGCCACAGAGCTTCCATGTAATGACAGCATACAATACAACTTCCAGTCTGTCTCCCTGCAGTGCTCGATGATGTGAAGGAAAAAACTAATGCATAAACGCGATTGTTTACGTTCCTCAAGAAAGAGTACTTTTACCGGCAGGTCATGAACCAGTCACTTACTCTCGTCCTCACACCCAAGCCTTATACAGTCGCGGATAAAGGGATCACCCGTAGTCGAAGCTATACTGAGCCCTCTGTCTTGACAAGTAGAGGCAGGGACTGGGAACAACTTGGAACGTAAGTGTAGCGGGACTTCAGTCATGTTCCATGACCTTTCTTCGTACCTGTACACGTCGTCTACCTAAGCCGTTTGCTCTAGACTGTTTTATTCAACTATCCCAGTTTGGATATTCTGTCGACGGCCAGTGAAGTCTTTGTGATGCATTTTTTGCCCATATCAAGGAACCATGACATGGTTATGCTGGACACTTCAGTATCTCACCGATACAATACTAGTCCTCTGTGAGGGAGTCGGGCAGATGAGTCTCAGGAACAGATTTCTAGATATAAATTCAATCTTTGCAAGTTGCAGACTTTTATATACCTCAAACTAACTAAAAATTGGGTGGGATTTGATTATATTAGTTTACATTGCATGAGGATAAAGGGCCACAATTGTAATTATCTTTGGTATAACAATTCCGTTGCTGACGTGGTTGGCTACCAAACACTCTGGCAACTTCCAACGGCCTCTCTAAAGTCTTTAGTGACATATTTTCTGAATAGTTCCCCGAGGAATGTCAGGATGAATTATTGATAAAATGAACTGAAAGGAACAAAAGATCTAAAGCCAATATTAGAACTTGCAAACAGTGCGAGTTTTCAGCTCAGCGGAGGTTTGATCTACATAATGAAATTTCAGTCAAGGTGTTTAAAAAATAAATAAAGTTAGTCGAGGTAATCCAATGTAAACTTTGGCGGAAACACAAAAGTTAGAGAAATTCTTTTAAGCAACTCTCTGAACAAGAGATACTTTAAAAAGAATTTCCTCATAATCGAAGAGCAGATCAGGAACACACATGCAAATAAGATGAAAAAGCCATATTGTGAGATGACTTTCACGAACTTGCACGAGACGGAAAAGAGGCTTGGTCCACCTGGGGAGGAAACTGATACCCGTATGAGGCAAGGCTCCGATATAAGACTCTATAAGATTTCAATTCACATAGAAATTTCGTGTCGACGAAATATCCGTCATCATAACCTTTCAACAAGATTAATCTTGGCAAAGACGGAATGCTTTTGTCTAATATTTCTAAACTCAATAATAATCACTTTAAATACAAAATAAAGTTCACCAAGCCACTTCTGCGCCTCGTGTAAGTGCCTAAAAATCATCTTTCAATATATAAATGT
>JAYMFT010199367.1:0-2500 GCA_038088735.1 Panulirus argus
CTCCCCCCCCCCCCCCACCCGCCCCATCCACTCCCTCCTTCGTCCGGACCAGGGAGGTCACCAGAGGTCAAGTGGGGTCAGGTCAGGGTGGGTCCGACCCTCTCGAACGACCTAAAAACTCAACCACAGGTCCGGTGTGTGTGTGTGTGTGTGTGTGTGTGTGTGTGTGTGTGTGTGCGTGTAGGATCTATCATCCATCCTACCGGTACTGGAGAAGACTTCGTCAAGATCCTACTACGGCAACAGTGCCTTCGCCCGGAGAACCGCCACACACACACACACACACACACACACACACCAGGCTGTGGCATTCAGCACATTTCACGTCACACCAACCGACATCAACAGACCACTCGAGGCTTTCCGCGTCACCCCGGAGGGGGACGCCGCCACGTTGGGCCGGGAATGCGTTGCGTCAAACGCGCCTCACAAAGCTTATACGTCCGATTAAGTCGCGTGTTTAAGTTACGACAGAGTTATGGGGTGCGGTTGGGCAAGGCTGTCAGATACGGTCAGCCTGTGGTTAAGTTACGACTAGTTACGACCGTCGCTTCGTACAGGATTAAGTTAAGATTTAGTTTTTAAAAAGTCTGCGATGATGATGATGATGATGATCACCCACAAATCACACGAGACGGACCAAAGTTACGCAAAATGCACCTTGCGGCCACCAACTCCCCCTCTCTCATGCACTCACAGTGAGGGAGTCCAACTGCGTATGATATCCCCACCCCAAACCCCCCTATGGCCTCCACCACAGCGGTATTCATCCGCTGGCACGGCAGAGACCACACACACACACACACACACACACACACACACACACACACACACACACACACACAGGCACAGGCACCAGCAGTGGTTTACCCAGCAAAGCCTTGGCACAGACCATTGTACACTCCTCACGCTAACCGCTGTGTAGCACAGCTTGCTAGCACAGCTGTGCCCTTTAACACGGCACGTAATAACACTGTTATAACTACTACTACTGCTATGTTACTACTAGTAATAGTGATACTATCAATAATCATAATAACACATACATACATACATACATACATACATGTGTACGGGTCCTTACCTGTTGCTAAATGACTCGCCCAAGCCTCCAGGTCCCCGGGGAGGCGAGCGGCGTGACCTGACCTTCAAACTGATGCAGCCAAACCCCCCAACACTCTCCCCCACCCCCTCAAAGACCTGACCTGACACTAATTAGGCCTTGGGCTTTAAAAAGCCAGGCTAGGGTAGCAACTAGATCTGGGGCAATTTTTATATTAAAATGCACCTACATATGACCTCTCTCTCTCTCTCTCTCTATATATATATATATATATATATATATATGGCTACTGACAACGTATAATTATTGCAAATATCGTTTAAATACGATAGTGGAACAGTACATACATTATTGACACATAGACGATGCTATGTTTAAATGCAGCACTACGGGACCGATACAAGAATATATCAGCAACGCAATGTATAAATACAACAGCACAGAAGTAGTAGTACCATGGGAAGACGACCACCACATTGACCATATCATGTAGAGAAGCTGAGTATTAATTCAAACACACACACACACACACACACACACCTCACCAACGTGTTCATCCTAAAGGTGGAAATATCCGGCCCTAACTTGCTCTTAAGCTCTTTAATGACAATAGTTAACTAAGTTACTACTATCACGACCATCAGACTCGGTAACAAATCAACTGTGTAGTCCGTGAAGGGCGAGAGAGAGAGAGAGAGAGAGAGAGAGAGAGAGGAATTACAAGGGCTCGTTGGAATACCGTCCTCTTGACAATGACTACTTGACCTGCACCAGGAACCCCCCCCCCCTTTAACATAAGTGGGAACCAGATCGATCGTTATCAAGTGTCTGAAACAATGGCTCGGGGACAATGACTCCTCCATCTTCTTCCGAGAAGACCTGGGTTGAGGACTTTACAAGAAAGCAGATGTTGGAAGGAAAAGTTGTGGGGTGATCACTCACTCACTCACTCTCACACACACACACACACACACACATCATCGCCAAAGACCATGGTTCAGGGGCAAGGGCCCGCCCACACTCGAATTCGAGAAGCGGCAGTCAGCCCACAGACAACCAAGCTGTTCATCCTCCCTCCGAGATGGTCGATAAAACGTGTAGCTGGCTTAGGGAGGTGTGTGTGTGTGTGTGTGTGTGTGTGTGTGTGTTTCATACTGTATTTCTAAGAAAACATGTGCAATTCCCTATGGAAGAAGGGAGATACGTGCAGGACAAACAAAAGTGGCTCTAATGTAACCTTTGTTATCTACACACTCGCAACGATTTATATAAATTTGGACAAATAAAGATGTTGATATAGAAAAAAATCATTACCCGCCCCACAGCCAATTGAGCTGTTAGTCGATCTCCAAGAAAACATCCATTATTATAGCAATGTGGTTGTTATACTAAGAAAAAAAAAAAGCTTGCTTTACTAATAAATCTATAAAAGGCAGA
>JAYMFT010199367.1:5000-11704 GCA_038088735.1 Panulirus argus
ACCCTGTTTCTACCACACTCCCGGGCGCGAGGTCGCGTCAGATAATGACCCTCCTCCCTCCCCCCCGTCATGGGCCATCAGGTCCCCTGTTATCTTCCCCTGCCCATGTACAGAGCTCTCGCCCTCATTGGTCGATAGCAGCGAACACGTCCCCTCTTCACTGGTCGATAGCAGCAACACGTCTCCCATTCACTGGTCGACAGCAGCAACACGTCTCCCCCTCACTGGTCGATATGGCCGACACGTCCCCCTAACCGTCAGCTGTGATTCAACTGGCAAACATCCTGCCCAAACTTGACTCACGACCTCGAGACCCTCAAGTCCCCCCTCCCCCCCGGGACTAGTAGTACGTAACTCATGCTGCCCCAGGGCACGACACAGGCCTTAAGTATATACCCCAGGGCACAACACAGGCCTTAAGCATATACCCCAGGGCACGACACAGGCCTTATTCATATATCCCAGGGCATGACACAGGCCTTAGTCATATACCCCAGGGCACGACACAGGTCTTATTCATATACCCCAGGGCACGACACAAGCCTTGTTTATATACCACAGGGCATGGCAAAGGCCTTGTTTATATACCCCAGGGCGTGTCAAAGGCCTTGTTCATATACCCCAGGGCATGACACAGGCCTTTGTTTATATACCCCAGGGCATGGCTCAGACCTTGTTTATATACTCAAAGACATAGCACAGGCCTTGTTTAAAATACCGCAGGGCATGAGAGACATTGTTTACATAACCCAAGGCATGACACAGACTCCGTTTACCAGACCTAGGGAGCCTGTAAACACCACCGTGCGTGCATCTCCGTGGAAGACGAGACCCAGCCCTACGTCGGGGGGCGGTGTGTACACAGTAGCACCACAACACTAGGCCACCACCCCACCACCGGGCGCCCCTCCTCACCCCAGCCATCTCCTCCGCCGGGAGGCTGAATACGCCTCACACACCCTCCCATCATCAAGCAGCGGACAAAACACTCAACAGCTCGGGGATACTCAGAAGGAGGGAGTTTGCCCAGATATTCTCCCCATCGATCCTCTCAACTCCCCTCCTTCAAGGTGCCAAGGGGAGAGCCACGTACGTACATACAAGACATCCTCCCCCACCAACATCTCCGCCTGGCACTAAACTAACCTCCCCAAACCACAGACTTCAAAGACTGTTGTGAGCGCCTCAGACCACCATAGAGGGGGCGCTAGCCTAGGCCGGCCCTGTGCCTCGACAGAATGCGACACAGATCATTCCAAACTCCCCAACGGGCACAGAAAAAACAGAAGCTTATATACAGAGAGAACATGGGAAGTGGGTGGCACAGAAGTCAAGAAGTAACACAGATAATAAAGAGAAGGTAAAGAATTATAGGGGAACTTAATAATACACCAGGTTAGACGACACAGATGGCGGTGTATGGAAGCATAAACGGTACGTGTCTGGAGGAGGAGGAGGAGGAGGAGGAGGAGGAGGAGGCCCCCAGGTAGGCTGGAGGGCCACATTGACAGAGGGAGGTCGGGTTCCGTCCGGGAGCCTGTGGGTAATGACCCGCTCAGTGTCAACACTACCCCACCCCCCAATCAGGACCCGACCCTGTAACTACACCTCAACCCTCCAACCTGAGCGCCCCCCCCCCTTACACACACACACACACACACACACACACACACTGCCTGCCTCCTCCAGTCCACGGATGCTAGCAAGCTAACGTTCTATTGACACCCTCTGGTTCAAGCAACTGCCACAGTATCTCTTTGAGATATGTTTGGATCCGATCTCTTGACAGGGGGGTGATACCCTCTCTCTCTCTCTCTCTCTCGCTCTACCATCCTGATGTGGAAACCAGCACAGCTCCCCATTTGTTTACACCCGTCCAAAAACGAAAGAGAGAGAGAGAGAGAGAGAGAGAGAGAGAAGGGGGGGACCATAATACTGATGGCACAACGTTATCTACCGTGAACCGGGCCACAAATCACTGGGAATTATGGCACCTTAGCTGAAGACCGAGAGACCACGCCTCGTCCGCACTGACAGTGTCTCCCACTGACGTCCACGGACCCATCCGGCCAACGGGATCGTGTCAAGGATACACGCCACTGGTGGATGAGAAGTAGTACATACGCCTCCCCCCCCCCCTTCCCTCCCAGTGACGTCATAACCTCAAGACCCATCGCAATGGTCGTGCGACAGTACGACCCCCCCAACTCCCTACCCCCGAGGACGGCCGTCGTACTACCTATGAATACGAAGAGTACGACCCTTCTGCGTATGGATGCGACCCGATCGTTTGACCCGAACTGCACGGGTCAGGTCAAGTGCACGGGCCATCTTCATAACCCAAGACGTCAACAGAGCATCAACCGAGCCTGCCCGGCTAGGCTAGGTTAGGCTTGGGCACCCAGCCAGCATTAAACACAGCCGCGTGTCTCGCATATACATCATAGCCACCACAGCGTTTCGCAATCCCTTCCTGCCTTACGTAAATCCCAAATCGCAAATTCCCACTCCATCACCGGCGAGTAATCCCACGCACCCCTACGGCCACAGTATCAAACATCCTCATGGCTTTAAAGAAAGCTATAAAATATATCCCCGTAGCTTTCGAAAACCAAACAAATATCCTCGCGACTTTTGAAGGAAGGTAAACAAGCACGAGCCCCGTTAGCTTCTTAAGGAAGCTAAACAAACACCCTCGAAGCTTTACGAAAGCTAAAAGCTTACTGGAGGGGGAGAGAGAGAGAGACAGAGTCTGTGTTGGCGTGGAAGTAGAATAATAAACAAAGCTTTAATAACCAGATCCCCCTGAACGACAAACATGAACAATGTTCCCAAAACACATCAACAGCTTTCCAAATCTTTACGGACCAACGGAATGAGTAATGCAAATACGCAATTGCCTGAGCATTTCTTTTTTTCTTTTTTTTCGTCCCTTCCTGACCTCTTCCCCTTAACACACCCCATGACCTACTCTTCTCTCTTAGCAATGACCCACTTCCCCCCCCCCTAAAAATATCACCTATTTCCCCCTAGGGAACCTCCAGGAACCTTACTATGGCCTGGCAGGTCTGCTACCTCCCATAGCTGGGTCTGGGACCTTACGTATACCTCACGATTGTCTGGGAGGTCTCCTACCCCCACACAGATAGGGTCTGGGACCTTACGTATACCTCACGATGGTCTGGGAGGTCTTCTATCGCCCTCCCCTCCCTCAACAGCTGGGGGCTGGGCCCCAGCAATGCTATTCGGGCTGCGACAGGAGACCCGGCACCCTAGTTTCAAAAATAAATCGAACTCAAGGACGAGCCGACGCCACAAGAAACAGGACGGGCATCGTTCCCGTGTACGTGTGGGTGTTTGTCGCTCTGTAGGCATTTCTACGTGTATCTGTGTGTGTGTGTGGGGGGGGGGGGACCCTGTAGGATGGCTCCTACTGTAGGAGGTCCCTCCGACGACCGAAGCTGACGAACACCATGACCAGCGAGCGCCTCAAATCTGACAACGCGTCTCGAGTGCTGACCACACAACAACAAGCAGCAGCAGCGCCTCCAGCTGACGATCCCCTGGCGAGTGCTGACTGACTGGCACTCCAAGGGCTGACACCTCGTGCTCAGATATGGCTCTCTCTCTCTCTCTCTCTTCCTTCTTCAAGGACTCCTCTCTCTCTCTCTCTCTCTCCGCTGCACACACCGACCCCTACCTCAGTCGGAGATCCAAACATTCCCTCACCACCCAACGTCCTCCTTCGCTTCTGCAATGGCCGCCTCTCTCCCTCCCTCCCTCCCTCTCTTTAAGGACGCCACCACAGCCTCAGCAGCCCAGACCAGCGCTGGCCTGAGCCTCCTTCTGGAAGAAAAGATGGACGCCCTGTCACAGACAACCAGCAGGAGGCAACCACGCCCCCTGACGAAAACTGAAATTTTGAAAATAAAAAAAAAAAAAATCTCGCTTGCAGAAACTTTGAACAAAAAAAAAATAAAAAATGCAAGAACATAATCCCCGAGGTAAAATTCCTCCTCGACAAACAAACTGAAGGTTACATAATTCGTCCGAATGTTAAATAATTCCAAGTTATGTAACAATTATCGCCAACCGACCAATAACAAGACTGCAGGTTGAGGCGCAAATCTTGACCTCTGCATATGTAAGGGCGACTCTCCTTGACCTCTGAATGCAAAATGCGACTCTCCTTGACCTCTGAATGCAAGATGCGACTCTCCTTGACCTCTGAATGCAAGATGCGACTCTCCTTGACCTTTATATGTACGTAAGGGCGACTCTCCTTTGACCCACGGACGACGCAGAAGCTTACGTGGGAGAGGGGGGACGTTCTCGCCAGAAATCTCGGGCGGGTTAATTTTACCGTGGTGGTCTGGCTTACGCCAGTCCATCTGGTTCCTACAAATCCCTCCTCCTCCTGCGCGACGGTGCGTTCCTCTGAGCACGACGGTTTTCGGCCCCACTGGGCCGCAGGTCAGAGTAATGGCCTGTGGGTTGTACCGTCGTGCTGCACTCGGGGATCATATGAACCCACTCACCGTACCGTCGCGTTCCAAGGAAGGGGGGTTAATAAATAACCCCCCCATCCCCCCCTTTATCGTGATAAATCGGACGACATATGAAACTCAACCTTGGCACAGTTCCGTCTCTTTGCACACACACACACACACTCACACAAACACATACACACACACTCACTCACACACACACACACACACCTATTTCACTGTCTGTGGCACAAATCACTCTCTCTGTGACACACCCTCGACGCCTCCCACTGTGTACACCATCACTACAAGGGGAGGGGGGAAGTAGAGGAGACATACCCCACCTCGTCAACACCACCACCTACATCTACCCACCTAACCCTTCCATCCACCCAACCTCCGGCTATGCAATGAGCACCTAACTCACCCTCTAACCATGCAACGAGCAGAACACTCTGGGGGGAAAAATGAGAGCGAGGCAACGACCGTCTGTGTACAGCCAGGCTCCGTCTGTGAGTCTGTTACGTCACACAGACGTTAAAGCTGATGCCACGACGCATGCCGGCCCCCCCCCCCCTTTCAACCACACCCTGGGACGATGGGCGGCGTCTGAACCTCGTCTGTTATTCTGTCTCCCTGTCTGTCAGGCTGTGCAAGGAAGGAAGGAAGTCAATATAAGGCGTCTGTGGTTAAAGGTCACACACAGAGCCCGACGGACTTTAATGCCGCGCCTCGTGTTTTCCTCAAGTCAGGTACTCTCTCTCTCTCTCTCTCTCTCTCTCTCTCTCTTTCTCTCTCTAATGGCCACAATCAAGCACTGACCACGACCCCTCCCTCGTGATGTGGTCTCCTCCTCCCTCCTCCTCCAAACCCTCCTTGAGTTTCCTGCGGGGCGGAATTCCTTCCTAAACAACGCCAAAGAAATTTGGGACAAAAAAATACATATTATCTCCCTAGTCCTGCGCGTTTCCTTATGGCATTTTTATTTTTTTCTTTTAAGAAGAATTTAAGAGGGACTTTGAAGCTTCCGATGCTGCGTGGTCGCGCACGGCTCTCCCCCGGGCCGTAAATCTAGCTTAGCGTTGCTGGCGCACATCCCCCACTTATCCTGTTGAGGCCGATAAAGCCAGGGCGCAGGGGGTCACAGAGAGGGCCCGTCCCCAGGGCAGGTTCAACAGGGACGCTCCCTCTTGAGGGGTCCTGGCATCCTATTTACGGAGGACGGGCAAGGACGGAGACGGACGGACGGGCGTGCGGACACTGGGAGGGGTAGCGCGCCAAGACGTCATGATGACCCACACGGATCCCAGAGGTGTCCCCTCAAAACGCCAGCGAACGACACAGGCCAGCGACCATCTTTGCTGGCGATCAACGTGGAATCCAAACACACACACACACACACACACACACACACACACACACAGCACACTAGAGGTGCGGCAGACACTCGGGTCCTGGGAAGGCAGGTAATGTGGGGAGGATTAACTAACGTTTAAAGGGACTGCGCCCTTCGGCTCGGCTCCCCTGTTTACGGCGACGACGACCCACGGCTGAAGGAGGGAGGGACACACACACACACACACACACACACACAGCTACCCGAACAACAACAGCTAGAGACGTCACACAGGCGGCTCAAGGTTTTCTAGTATATCAGCAAATCTATGTTTGTCTTACACACACACACACACACACACACACACACACACGGTCACAGCTTAAATGAAGAGGTTGCGCAACAGGAAGGTCTCGGGCAGCAGCCGGAGGCCCTCACGGGGCGTGCAGAGGGCACTGAGGAACTCAAAAGACAAAAAAAAAAAAAAAGAGGGGGTGGGGGGATGACGACAGAGTGGACCCATGAAATGAACGCTACTGGCACGGGTGTCTGTGACAACAGACCGGAGTACACCGTAAGGGGGGGGGGGGGGCAGGCAGGACGGGTCACCAGTCACCACAGGAACAGCATCTACCACACCTGCAGGAGGAGGAGGAGGAGGATGGATCGACGAGGTTCCTCCCCCATCAGGAAGAACGGGAGAAGACACACACACACACACAAAAAAAAAATTGCCTCGGGGTCAGAAGAAGACGACGTAAGACAGGATGAGAGATGATGAGAATCAAGAGAGAATGAGGAAGAAACCCAGAGAGAGAGAGAGAGAGAGAGAGAGAGAGAGAGAGAGAGAGAGAGAGAGAGAGAGAGAGAGAGAGAGAGAG
>JAYMFT010199378.1:0-11703 GCA_038088735.1 Panulirus argus
TTCCTGGCGCTACCTCGCTGACGCGGGAAACAGCGATCAAGTATAATAAAAAAAAAAATATATATATATATATATATTGGAAACTGAAACTAATGATAAGATGCATGTTAGAATGCATTTTATGCATACTTCCTACTTCTATTAAGAAATACACTGTCATTTCAGAAAAAGAAGCCATTTTTGTTTCTACAAGTGATATGGCATGATTAAAATTTAGTGAAGTTTTGAAAAATTTACTAATAGAAATTCAGATGAAAGGAAAGAAAATAAAGTGTATGCATATGTCAAATATGTGATAATTGAAACAAGAATCACGAAGATAAGCTGTATGGGGTACATAACTCATATAATCTACATTCGAAATAGTATTCCGGTTAATGATATGATAATACATACAGTAAATGGATGTGAATGAGGCAATGCATTCAGAGAAAGAGGGAATAGCACTATCTATAAGATGTAAAATACATAAATGAATATCGCAGTGTATATATTAAGATAAGAAATCTTTGAAGGTGGTTATTTAAGTGTTAAGATGCCAACAGCATCTCATGTTCCCAGGCGGCCACCCATCCAAGTACTTACCAGACACAACGCTGCTGATCTTAGCTTATCGGGCGAGAAGTGGTGTTTTCAACGTGGTATGGCCGTTGACATTCATCTACGATATAAATATTTCCTTATTCTCGAGTGATTTTCATGTAACTGGAAAAGCATTAGAGAGAGGCTATATTCAACAGAATTGTCAAATTTCTCGGATAATGGGATAAATGTTGACATCTGTTAAGATATAACGGCCGAGCAATCATATATGATAAGACTCACATGAATATGTATTTGATTCATGCATCCTAGTTCTACTAAGCAATACACCTGCCTTACAACAGAACACCATATCTGGATTCTCTAAGTAATAATGCGTGATTAACATGGAGTGATGCTCTGAAAAACTTACTTCAAATCATAATATTTTCAAAAAACTATAACGTTTATGGTGGAGAGGAAATGAATTAAGAGCATATATCAAAAATATGATTAATGAAACTTCTCTTAGAATAAATGTCGGGTAAGGTATATATGAAAGAAATATTTTCGTCCAAATGATATTTATGTTAGTGATATGAGAATATATAAATACTATGTAAGTTAAAAAGGGAAACTGTTGAAAAAAGAAGGAATGGGTCTTTATAAGAATAAGAATATATATACAAAGGTCGCAGAGAGCATACTGACATAAGAAATATTTAAAGTGTCGGGTTTATATATCAAAATACCAACAGCATCTGGTGTTCCCAGGCGGTCACCCATCCAAGTAATACCCAGAGCCAACAGTGCTTAACCTTGCTGATCGGACGAGAAGTGGCGTTTTCAACATGGTATGGCCACTGACATCATTCAAAGAGATAAGTACTCATATATTGTAGACTGACCTTGAAGTAAGGAGAGAATCATTAGCTAAAGGCAATATTTAACTAAGAAAGTTTCCTAATTTTTCCAGTGAAGAACTCTGTTTCCATGTGATACCAGATATCCGCCAAGCAGTCATAGATGATAAGAGGCACATGGAAAATTATTTGTTATATTCATTCTAGTTCTATTAGGCCATAAACCTACAGTAGAGGAAAAAGCCATATTTGGTTTCTGCAAGTGATATGGCATAATTAACATGGAATGGTGCTCTTAAAAAAGTGCTTAAGAACATAATATTTTGAAAGAAACTACAAAAATTACTGCCGAAATGATCGAAAATGAATAGTACATGTCAAACATGTGATACATAGAACATGTTTGAGGAAGAGAACTCGTTTCAGGTATAAATCACTGAACAGTCTCAATAATATACAAATTAATGATATGAGAATAGATAAAGAGAATGGTTGTTAAATAGGGAAAGTATAGAGAGAAATTATGAAAAGCACTCACAATAAAATGAAAATTTAATATAGAAAGGTGGCAGTGTACATACTAGCAAAAGAAATATTACAAGTTGGGTATTTAGGTATTGATATGGAAAGAGCATCTGGTGTTTTCAGGCATTCACCCATCCAGGTAGGGGAAGCGGAGTTTTCAGCGTGGAGTGGCAGTTGACATCCAACTAGAAGAAAGATATGTATTTAGTAAACTGAGGTTAAAGTAACGGCGGAATCATTAGGTAGTGGTGGTACCCATTAAAGAAAGCTGCATGATTTTTATGTAAAATATCCCTTTTGTATAACTGATAACAGGAAATTTTTTAGCAATTATATATCAAAATACGCACATGGATACGTATGTAATACATCCAACCATTTTTTCAGTAAGCTATAAACCTCCGGAACAGTAGGTAGATCTGGTATCTGTATGTGATATGGAATAACTGATATAGAGTGATGTTTTGAAAAACGAGCCCATCAATTCATAACAATTTGAAAGAAGCTACAGTAATTAATATGGAAATGAATGAAAATAAGGAGTAGATTAAAAGAATTTGAAATTTGATACATATCTGAGGAAGATGAGTCTTTAGAGAAATTAAACACTAAACGGTTCCACTCATTATTAATCATTCATAATGATATAAGTAAAGTTGAAAAAAAAATTGAAAGTGAAATAAGGAATATATTGACGGATAATCTACTCTATACAACTTGAACAATAAAGATATATAGGTCTCATTGTCCATGTCAAATGAGAAAAGTTATACGTATGTTAGGTATATACATAATGAAATGAAAACAGCATCTGGTGTTCTTGTTTGGTTACCGATTCAAGTACTAACCAGAAACAACGGTGCTTAATTTCGATGATCAGACAGGAAGTGGTGTTTCAAACGTTGTATGGCCCTTTACTTCCAATTCAAAGAAATATATTTACGTACAGAATACTCTGGTTAAAGTACGGTGCATATATCTATGGAAATGCGTTATTTATGAAAGACAAATTTCTTATCTTTTTGATGAATACTTCTTTGTATATACATAACACAAAAAACAAACGCAAAGAAATCTATAATCTAAATTCAAATGGAAATATTTGTGTTTACCTAACCTATTTGCGTATAATCCTAAAACGTATAATATAGGAGAAAACAACATCTGGCTTCTGTAAGTGAAATTGTATGATTAACATGGAGTGATGCTCTGAAAAAAAAGTGTTCTAGACCATAATATTTTGAAAGAAACCTAAATAATTACGGTGGAAAAGAAGAAGAAGAAAAAAAAAGGCTTCATGTCAACTGTATGATTACTAAATCATATAACTGGATGATAAATCTTGAGAGGTATACTAATGTCTTGTTCTCAATAGTTAATGATAGGACAATATACATTATATGGAACTGAAAGGGAAAAAAATATTGAGAAAAAGCAGGAAAAACTCTCTTTATAAGATGGAAAATAGATATATATTTCAGTTGATAACAGGATAGCTATAAAGGTTGGGCATATGGGTATCAACATGCCAACAGCATCTGCTGTTTCAAGGCGGTAGGTAATCCAAGTACTGACCAGATCCATCGATGTTTAACCCCTCAGATCGAACAAGAAGCTTTTTCATCAACGTCGTATGGCCATTGACTTCTAGCCATGAGATACGTATTTATATATTGTACACTGAGGTTAGAATAAGATACCAAACAATCGACAAGTGGAAATCCTGTGACATTCTGTGGATACCTAGTCATGTCGGTATTTCGCAAAATGAGGCAGCACATGATCTTGCGTAGAGCGGCAGAAACAAGACAACACTTGAGTTCATTGTTCCTCGAATATTTCTAAAACTTAGGAAACAAATTAGGAGAAAACAGAGAGAACCTCGAAAAGCAGCCATCCCCCTGGACTAACCGCCCACCTATTAAGGTACGGTACGTAAACTCCCTGACCATTCGCATGTCTATGAAAAAGGGTCGCGAGAAAGAGACGTGATTGCTGCTCCTATCATCATCGAGTATGACTTTACTTGGGAGACTAGCTTCCCCACCTTCCCCGAGAAACACATTTGTTCATTATACAAAGGACTCGACAGCCGCACCCTTGTCCACTACCTTCCAATATGACCCCACACACAACGCTTCCATGACGCCTGCTGGATCACCTATTCAAGACCCCCTGACGGAGACACGATGATCCTCCCCATACTGTAAAGACATTATGTTAATAATATTCATGATGTGTTGAAGGAATATGCTTACTTTCTTCAGCTTTAGTAAGCTCCAATGTTATTTTTCTCTGTAATCGCGACAGTTCCCAGATGCTTCTGGTATTATTGTACAGGAGTATCTAGTGACAACACTAGGATCTCGAATCATCTATCAAGGAGTAAACTACTGGAAACTGAAACTGATGATAAGATGCCTGATAAAATGCATTATATGCATACTTCCTACATCCATTAAGCAATACACTTTTATTACAGAAAAAAGCCACACTTGGTTTTTGCAAGTGATATGACATGATTGAAATGTAGTGAAGTTCTGAAAAAACCATTAAAACAAATTCGTATGAAAGCAAAAAAAAAAAAATAAAGTGTATGCATATGGCAAATATATAACTGAAACAAGAATAACGAAGATAAACTGTGTGAGGCATACAACACATAGAAGCCTTTGTCGAAATGATATTCAGGTTAATGATATGAGAATACGTACAATTAATCGAAGTAAATGAGGCAATGCATTCAGAGAAAGAAGGAATAACACTATCTATAAGATGTAAAACACAAAAATGAATATCGCAGTGTATATACTAAGATAAGAAATCTTTGAAGTTTGTTATTTAGGTTTTAAAATGCCAACAGCATCTGGTGTTTCCTAGGCGGTAACCCATACAAGTACTAACCACACACAACGCTGCTTACCTTCGCTGATCGGACGAGAAGTGGTTTTTTCAACGTGGTATGGCCGTTGACATTCAACTAAAAGATACATATCTATATATTCTAGAGTGATGTTCAAGTAACTGGAACCTTATTAGGAAGAGGCTATATTCAACTAAATTGCCATTTTTTTCAGATAATAGGATATATGTTGACATCTCTTAATATATAACGGCCGAGCAATCATATGTGATAAGACTTATATATATCCCAGATCTACCAAGCAATACCCCTGCCTAACAACAGAATACCATATCTGGTTTCTCTAAGTAATATTGCCTGATTAACATGGAGTGAAGCTCTAAAAAACGTACTTCACATCATAAAATTTTATAAAAACTGCAGCGTTTACGATGGAGAGGAAAAGAATTAAGAGCATATGTCCAAAATATGATAAATGGAACTTGTCTTAGAATATATGTCGTGTAAGGTATATATGACAGAAACATTTTCGTCCTAATGATATTTAAGTTAGTGATATGAGACTACATAAAGACAATGTAAGTAAAAGAGGTAAACTATTGAAAAAAAGAAGGAAAAGGTCTTTATAAGAATAAATATACATATATGAGACTACATAAAGACAATGTAAGTAAAAAAGGTAAACTATTGAAAAAAAGAAGGAAAAGGTCTTTATAAGAATAAATATACATATACAACGTTCGCAAAGCGAAAACTATTATAAGAAATATTAAAAGTGTCGTATTTATATATCAAAATGCCAACAGCATTTGGTGCTCCCAAGCGGTCACCCATCCAAATACTTAATTTCGTTGATAGGACGAGAAGCGGTGATTTCAACGTGGTATGGCCATTTACATCATTCAAAGAGAAAAGTATTCATATATTGTAGAATAACCTTCAAGTAAGGAGAGAATCATTAGCTAAAGGCGATATCTAATTAAGAAAGTTTCCTAATTTTTCCAACGACGAACTCTTTGTTTATATGTGATACCAGATATCCCCCAAGCAATCATTGATGATAAGATGCACATGGAAATATATTTTTTATATTTATACTAGTTCTATTAGGCCATAAACCTACAGTAGAGGAAAAAAAACCCATATTTGGTTTCTGCAAGTGACATGGCATGATAAATATTTAATGATGCTCTTAAAAAAGTGCTTCAGAACATAACATTTTGAAAGAAACTACAACAATTAATGACGAAATAATCGAAAATGAAGAGTATTTTTGAAATATGTTATACTTAGAACATTTTTGAGGAAAATATCTCGTTTGAGGTATAAAACACAGAACAGTCTCAGTCTCAATAATACACAAGCTAATGATATGAGAATAGGCCATAAACCTACAGTAGAGGAAAAAACCATATTTGGTTTCTGCAAGTGATATGGCATGATAAACATTTAATGATGCTCTTAAAAAAGTGCTTCAGAACATATCATTTTGAAAGAAACTACAACAATTAATGACGAAATAATCGAAAATGAAGAGTATTTGTGAAATTTGTTATACTTAGAACATGTTTGAGGAAAATATCTCGTTTGAGGTATAAAACACAGAACAGTCTCAGTCTCAATAATATACAAGCTAATGATATGAGAATAGATAAAGAAAATGGATGTGAAAGAGAGAAAAAATTGAGAAAAAGTAGATAAAGCACTCTCAATAACATGAAAATTTTACATACAGAGGTCGCAGTGTACATACTAGTAAAAGAAATATTAAAAGTTGGGTATTTAGGCATTGAAATGGAAAGAGCATTTGGTGTTTTCAGGCGATCACAAATCCAAGTAGAAGTGGAGTTTTCAGCGTGAAATGGCCGTTGACATCCAACTAGGAGAGAGATATGTATGTAGTAAACTGAGGTTAAGGTAATGACGGAATTATTAGGGACAGCTCATACCTATTAAGAAAGGTGCATGATCTTTATGTAAAATATCCCTTTTGTATAACTGATAACAGAAAACTTTTTAGCAATGATATATCAAAAGACGCACATGAATATGTATGTGATCCATCCAACCTTTATTTCAGTAAGCTATAAACCTCCGGGACAGTAGCTAGATCTGGTTTCTGCATGTGATATGGAATGACTGATAAAGAGTGGTTTTGAAAAACGAGCCCATCAGTTCATAATATTAAAAAAAAAAACTATAGTAATTAATATGGAAATGAATAAAAATAAAGGTAAATTATAAGAATATGAAAATAGATACATATCTGAGGAAGATGAGTCTTTTGACAAATTAAACACTAAATGGTTCCACTCATTATTATTCATTATAATGATATAAGTAAAGTTGAAGAAAAAAATGAAAGTGAAATAGGAATATATTGAGGGAAAATCTACTTAATACAACATGAACAATAAAGATATATAGGACTCACTGTCCATATTAAATGAGAAAAGTTATACGTATGTTAGGTATACACATAATGAAATGAAAACAGCATCTGGTGTTCTTGCTCGGTTACTGATTCAAGTACTAACCATAAACAACGGTGCTTAACTTCGATGATCGGACAGGAAGTGGTGTTTCAAACCTTGTATGGCCCTTGACTTCCAATTTAAAGAAATGTATTTACGTAGAACATTCTCTGGTTAAAGTACGGTGTAAATTTTTATGGAAATGCGTTATTTAGGATGAATACTTCTTTCTTTATACATAACACAACAAACAAACGCAAAAAAATCTAAGATGCTAAAACTTATATGGAAATATTTACATACACCAAACCTACTTGCTTATAATCCTAAAACGTATGATATAGGAGAAAACCATATCTGGATTCTGAAAGTTATATGGCATGATTAACATGGAGTGATGCTCTGAAAATTAGTGTTCTGTACCATAATATTTTGTAAGAAACCTAAATAATTACGGCGGAAAAGAGAGAAAATAAAGGGCATATGTCAAATGTATGATAATTGAAACATGTAACTAGAAGATAAATCGTGAGAGGTATACAACTGTCTTAGTCTCAATAATATTGTGGTTAATGATATGAGAATATACATAATATGGAATTGCATGGGAAAATATATTGAAAGTCGGAAAAGCTCACATTATAAGATGAATATACATATGTAATTGTTATAGTTCACATGATAACAGGAAATAGATAATGGTTGGGCATATGGATATTAACATGCCAACAGCATTTGGTGTTTGCAAGCAGTCGGTCATCCATGTACTGACCAGATCCATCGCTGTTTAATTCCGCTGATTGGAGGAGAAGCTTTCTTTTCCACGTCGTATGGCCATTGACTTCTAGCCATGATATGCGTGTTTATATATTGTACACTGATGTTGAAATGAGATACCAAACAATAGCCAAATGGACATCCTGTGACATTCCTGTGGATACCTAGTCATTTCGGTATCTCGCAAAATGAGGCGGCAGATGACCTTGCCAAGAGCGGCTGTAACAAATTAGGAGAAAACAGAGAGAAGCTCGAAAGCTACCATCCCCTTGGACTAACCGCCCATCTATTAAGATACGCTCCGTAAACTCCCTGACCATTCGCATGCCTATGAGAAAGGGTCGCGAGAAAGGGACGTGATTACTGCTCCTATCATCATCGAGTATGACTTTGCTTGGGAGATTGCCATACCCACCTCCACCGAGCAACGCATTTGTTCATTATGCAAAGGACCCGACATCCGCACCCTTGTCCAATACCTTCCAAGATGAATCCACACACAACGCTTCCGTGACGCCTGCTAAACCACCAATTCAAGACCCCCTGATGGAGACACGATGATCCTCCCCATGCTGTAAAGACATTATGTAAATAATATGCACGATGTGTTGAAGGAATATGCTTACTTTCTTCAGCTTTAGTAAGCTCCAGTGTTATTTTTCTCTGTATTTGCGACACTTCCCAGATGCTTCTGGTATTATTGTACAGGAGTACTTAGTGACAACACTAGGATCCCGTATCATCTATCAAGGAGTAAATTACTGGAAACTGAAGCTGATAATAAGATGCATGATAAAATGCATCTTATGCATACTTTCTAGCTGCATTAAGCAATACACTTTTATTACAGAAAAAAAACATATTTGGTTTCTGCAAGTGATATGGTCTTATTGAAATGTAGTGAAGCTCTTAAAAAACCACTAAAACAAATTCAGATGAACGAAAATTAAATAAAATGTATGCATATGTCAAATATATGAAAATTGAAACAAGAATCACGAAGATAGACTGTGTGAGGTATACAACACATAGAAGCCTTAGTCGAAATAATATTCAGGTTAATGATATGAGAATACATACAGTAAATGAAAGTGAATGAGGTAATGCATTCAGAGAAACAAGGAATAGCACTATGTATAAGATGTAAAATACAAAAAAGAATATCGCAGTATATATAGTAAGACAAGAAATCATTGAAGTTGGTTATTTAAGCATTAAAATGCCAACAGCATCTGGTTTTTCCTAGGTGGTAACCCATATAAGTACTAACCAGACACAACGCTGCTTATCTTCTCTGATCGGACGAGAAGTGGTGTTTTCAACGTTGATTGGACGTTGACATTCAACTAAGAGATGCACATTTATATATTCTCGAGTGGTTTTCAAGTAACCGGAAAATCATTAGGGAGAGGCTATATTCAACAGAATTGCCAAAGTTTTCAGATAATGGGTTATTTGTAGACATCTCTTACAATATAACGGCCGAGCAATCATAAGTGATGAGACTCACACGGATATGTATTTGATACCTGCATCGTAGATCTACTAAGCAATACCCCTGCCTTACAACAAAATACCATATCTGGTTTCTCTACGTAATATTGCGTGATTAACATGGAGAGGATTTGATTTGAAATATTTATTGTGCCTTCAATACATTAGTACATATGAATACAATTACATACATACTGCACATAAATGTACAGAAAGCACAAACCGGGAATCAGCCCACCGGTGGGGAGTGGTAGTGTCCCGGATGTGGGTCGCGTGGTGTGCGGCGAGATATGCTGCTCACCATCTTTGGTGTCATGTCAAGGTGGTAACTTGCTGCGACGTGGTCAGCGGCGGCGGCGGCGGCTCGAGCTAAAGTTTATTACCTAACACCAGTATATATTACAAGAACAGGTTTTGAAAATAAAAGTCTCATGTTTGTTATGGAGAACATACAATACTGTTGATTATTACAGACATTTTTCTTAGTCAGCATCTTTGATAATATATCATTGAAATAATAACATAATTAAAAGTAAGTACATGCAAAATTAAAAAAATATGATAAAGAGAATAATAATAACTTTGTAAGATTGCTACGCTCTCTCTGGAGGGGCCGTAGCGGCGTGTCGGGGTGACTTGAACATTGTTACAAAACTACCATTCCTTCAAACATACCCATTTTTGCTCTCCAAGATAATGTTCTCTCCTTCCACACTTTCCATCACTCCCAGAACCCTAGCCCCATCCCCCACCCTATGACTCATATATGAATATGAACCTACTGAAGAGAGTTTTGTGGAAAAAGTAATTAAAATTCTCTGCCTGTTCTTTGTTCAAACTCAAGGAGTATTAAGAACTTATCATGCTAGTTTTAAGTATATACCTTAGATCTAAAACAAAGACATCACTAAAATCAAGAATTAATAGAAGTGGGGGACATAAAAGAAAGGGGACAGGGAAGAGAGCCAGCAGAGTATCAAACAAACTTTGTGGAGTTACCTGAAGACCTGAAAAGTCATTGCTTCATTTCCAGCAGTAATAAACTTCTCCTGATACATCTGTCCATGAGCAGTGCAGTCAATGAGAGAAATAGATCCTAATCGGCCTGAAAGTGTCAAGTTACCCTCAGAACCCACAGAACGGATCAAGACCTGTGATATACTAGCACGAGCCAGTTCACAGTCAATTTTATTGAGGATCAGAGTGAGTGAGTGCACATGCACCTCCATAATGGTATTCAGCTCTACTGTACCTGAAACATCAAGAATAAGAGAAAATCAGTAATGCCACAAAACAGAATAATCAGTTTTCACATAATTATAAAATGAAAAGGTATAAAAGCTTCATAACCCCTCAAAAATATTATCAAGAAATATATATTTTTTCTCAGGATTGTATTTGCTGTTTAAATTCATAAACATGAAAAAAGTATTCGAAGTATGTAAAGTATATGGTAATGAAAACTACGGAACATCACTTTACTTCAACTTCATGAAATAGCAAATGCTTAAAAATTGTGCACGTATACATGTATATATATCCCCTGGGCTATTGATAGGGGTGTAAAAATACTTCCCACATATTCCCTGTGTGTCGAAAAAGGCGACTAAAAGGGGGGGGAGTGGGGGGCTGGAAACTCTCCCCTTTTTGTATTTTCAATTTCTAAAAAGAGAAACAGAGGAAGAAGCCAGGCATGGGGTGCTCATCCTCCTTGAAGGTTCAGATTGAGGTGTTTCAATGTGTGTGGATGTAACCAAGAAGAGAAGAAAGGAGAGATAGGTAGTATGTTTGAGGAAAGAAACCTAGATGTTCTGGCTCTAAGTAAAACGAAGCTCAAGGGAAGAGGGGAAGAATGGTTTGGAAACGTTTTGGGAGTGAAGTTGAGAGTTGCTGAAAGGACAACAGCTAAGGAAGGACTACCATTACTCCTGAAGCAGGATTTGTGGAAGATTGTGATAGAGTGTAAGGAAGTAAATACCAGATTGATGTGGGAAAAACGAAAAGTGGATGGTGAGAGATGGGTGATCATTAGTGCTTATGCACCTGGTCATGAGAAAAAAGATCCTGAGAAACAAGTGTTTTGGGAGCAGCTGAGTAAGTGTGTCAGTAGTTTTGGTGCACGAGACTGGGTATTAGTGATGGGTGATTTAAATGCGAAGGTGAGTAATGTGGCAGTTGAGGGTAT
>JAYMFT010199389.1:0-11703 GCA_038088735.1 Panulirus argus
AGAGAGAGAGAGAGAGAGAGAGAGAGAGAGAGAGAGAGAGAGAGAGAGAGACAGAGAGAGACAGACAGACAGACAGAGAGGTGAAATGAAATGAAGCAAAAAATTTGTTAAAAACGACGTAAGAAAATACTTTTGTAATATAAGATATTGGATGAACAGAAGAAAGTGGATTATGTGACCGTAAATATGGACGACATACAGAAGTTGAAGAAAGTATGATTATCAGCAGAGAAAGTTCAAGAGAAGGAGCCCCACAAGTGAAGAACTCCCTTCCCCGTACTGTACATATAGGTAATTACACACACTGTGTGGAGGAAGCAGCAGTGGCACTGTTGCCTCCCGAGTAGAGCGTAGATATCGACGACGAGGAATCATGGTCGTGCTGGAGGATGGAAGGAACACTCAGGGAAGCACACACGAAAGAGACTGAGACAGTGAGAGGTGGTTAGAGCAGAAGATGGGCGTCAGGCTGCTGCAGTGAGAGACTTTGTCATACGCGCTAGAAACGACTAATTACAGAAAGTTGAGACAGGTGTCAAGACGAGGATGCTAGTGGTGTGCAGCACAGGCAGTTAGAGGGGCAATTACATGGCAATTCAGAATCGGTGTGGGAGGCTGGTAATATAATCATCTCTTTTCTGATACTCTAATTATCATTCTCTTTTTTTAGTATAGATTAACTTTGTCCAAACCTTCAGAGATTTCCGTGATCGAGTAATAAGACTATATAGATATTACATATATGATATAAGGGAATAAGGAGTTATTCAGCGCAACAGGTGACTGTGTGGTCGCTGCTGGATAACTTAACTCTCTGGGTACGGTGCAGCGATCCTTCAGCACGACGGTACAGCCTTTAAGTGTGACGGTACGACTCTTGGGCATGATGGCTAGACTCTGACCTGACCATTAAGAAGCAGGTCAAAGGTTATGCCATCAGACTCAAGGGTCTTAGGGTCGTGTTCTGTGATCGCACTGTTGTGCTCTAGGGCCGTACCGTTGTGCTCTAAGGCCGTACTGTTGTGCTCTAGGGCCGTACCGTTGTGCTCTAAGGCCGTACTGTTGTGCTCTAGGGCAGTACCGTCGTGCTCAGAGGTTAAGTAATATGCGAGGAATAAAAGGGTTACAATGATAAAACCTGACACTGAGGTGACCCAGAGGACACTTTGGTCTTGTCCCGTGGTCAACAGGGAGGTCATTTGTAATACGTTGTGAGGCTTTCCTCTTCCCCCTGGAGAGAGTGTACACCATATCTTGTCCCAGGTTGTGTCTATTGTAGTGAAGCAGTGAATCTTGGTGTGGATCGTCTTTGCGAACGCTGTAGGACAAGACCCATTCCAGCAGGGGATATAAATTCTCAGGTGCACAAGAGGCTGCCACATTGGTGTCGGAATCTAGCTAGATAATTCTCTTAGTAAAGATTTTGTGTATAATTTTCATTCATCATGCCCTGTGGTTCAACCTTGCGTTTTTTCTTCATTCTTCATGCTCTGGAACTCAACCTTGTATTTTCCTTCATTCTTCATGCTTTAGAGGTTAGCCTTGTGTTTTTTCTTCCTCAGGTGAGTGTACAGTTCCTTCATAAATGACAGTCCATGTCAGCAGCTCAACATCATGCACAGTAAGTAACAGCAGGAACAGCAGGAGAGCTGCTGTGTCTGGTGGAAGATAAGAAGACTGTGATAAGTTGAAGAATGTATATTCCTCCTGACGTATTACCTGGATAGTTTTAGTTCTAATACGTCTCATACTTCTACGCGTCTAACGTCTTTATAATGGACAGTCTCAGTGTTTGCTTAATGTGATGGAGAGGAAAGCCAGAATGACGTCACTAACAACAAAGTGGTTCTGCTACAACCTGGCCATTACATCCCTCCAGCCTGTGTCTCTGGCCTCTAACGTATGTTCACGTGTCTGGCTCCTCCGGCAGGCCAGCCACTCCTGAGGCAAGCCAGCCGCTCCAGGTCCCGAGGCAGGCCATCCTCACCAGTTCCTGAGACAGGCCAGCCACTTCAGATCCTGGAGTAAGCCAACTTTACCAGGTCCTGAGGCAGGTGATCCTCACCAGGTCCTGAGACAGACCAGCTACACCAGGTCCTGAGGCAGACCAGCCACACCAGGTCCTGAGGCAGGTCAGTCTCACTAGGTCCAGACAGTTGGACACCTTTAGTTCGTGACACAAGCCAACATATCCCGTGTAGTTTGATCCCACGTCTTATTGCTGTAATAGAGGTTGTCTTTGGTCTTGTGAAGAGGCGAGTGTACCTGGTGTATGAGCTGGGTCTTGTCTCCTGTCTGTAATATAGGATGATGTCATTGATCACCATAGTGTGTGTACAGTTATGATTCTGTTACCTAGGTTTGTGGCGCTGGTTTCTGATGAAGTCTTCCGCCTCTGTCTTTAAGAAGAGACCAGTATCTCTAGCCTCTGATATATTCCTAGATCTCTGATTACCAGTATAGACCAGGCTCTTTACCCCAGGTATTTCATACCTATTCAGTCAGTGTTATAGATACACATAGATAATGATTGGCAATGGACGGAAACCTCTCCATCTACTGCCTTCTGTTGCAGTAAGAGTAGTAGGTCGTCGACAGCTGCTAGCTACGGAGTACTACTGTACTGACTTGGGAATGTTCAGGTGGTGCCCAGAACCATCTCAACCTACATGTTAGAAATGCTGGTCTTACTCAAAACTTCCAACGTGTATCACATACATCCTCCACTTGTTCTTCGTCCTTTCTTCGCCGCCTTCTCTTCTTCTTCCTTTCCTCATTGCGACTCGCAAAGTTTGAATTGATTTAGGACGAGAGGGATCGTGGCTGGCGGGGAAAAACTGTGCTTATCATCTTCACGCTATTTCTTGATTTCTCTTATTTCATTTTTGCCCCACTGATAGGGGGCAGAGGAGGTAGAGAGGTAGAGAAATGTCTTTCTTCTTTAACTGGTTGTCCCTTCTGTACGTTGCGTCTGATCCCTGGCCTCGATTGGGAGTATTGTCCTTGACCAGTTTCTTTTTTATTGCTGAAGGCTTCAGTCATGGACAAAAGTCCACATCAAGGCCGGGTCTTAACTGAAATATGGAGAGAATTATGAAAAAGAAAATAAAAGACAAGGGAAAGTTTTTACGAATCTCGGAGGATGTGAAAGACCTGTCCTTTGAAATGAGCCACGTCATAGTTATTGGGAAAGACATGGGAGGGTAGAGAGTTCCAAAGCTTCGACGTGCAGGGAAAGAAGAACCTATCAAAACGGCCCACCTTTAAATTGCCGATGGCCACACAGTCGCAACAGCTAGATAAACGTAACTGGTGTTTTGATATACACGCCGTCTTCAGTAGCTATTGTAGACTTACATCTCCCTCGATAATGTAATCTTACACTTCCAGTTTGTGGTGTAAATCTACACCTCCGGTGTGTTCTTGTACAAGCCTATGTCTCCGGCCACTACAGGAGCATTTCAGGTCTCCGGCTGCTACAGTAGCTTTTCAGGTCTTCGACCACTACAGCAGTACTTTATGTGTCCGGCCATTACAAGAGTACCATACGTTTCCGGTAACTACAGTAGCACTTCAGGTCTCCAGCCGCTATAGTAGCACTTCATGTCTCCGGCCGCTACAGTAGCACTTCAGATCTCGGGCCACTACAGTAGTACTTCAAGTCTCCGAACAGTACAGTAGCACTTCAGGTCTCCAGTCACTACAGTAGCACTTTAGTTAGGTCTCGGGGCCACTAAAATAGCACTTCAGGTTTCCGGCCAGTACAGTAGCACTTCAGGTCTCGGGGCCACTACAGTAGCACTTCAGGTTTTCGGCCAGTATAGTAGCACTTTAGGTCTCGGGCCACTACAATAGCGCTTTAGGTCTCGGGGCCACTATAGTAGCACTTCAGGTCTTTGGCCGCTACAGTCGCACTTCGAGTCTCCGACCTCTACAGTAGCACTTTAGGTCTCCGGCCGCTACAGTAGCCTTTCAAGTTTCGGGCCACTGTAGTAGCACTTTAGATCTCCGGCAGCTACAGCAAAACTTCAGGTCTCCAGTTTGTGATATAAGTCAGCGTGTCCTAACTCTAATATAGCGCCAAGTCTCTGATAAATAGGCTGGTACAGGTCTACGTGTTTGATTGGTAACGTAGACTTGCGTCTCCCGTCTGTTCTGTAGGCCTACATCTCTGGTCTGTACTGTAGGCCTACATCTCTGGTCTTTACTCTAGGCCTACATCTCTGGTCTGTACTGAAGGCTTTATATTCCAGTTCAGTGTAGGCCTGTCTCTGGTCTGTAATGTGGGAGTACGCCTCCCCTCTTTATCGTAGGCCTACCGTTCTGGTCTGTGATGTAGGCCGGTGTCTGTGGCCTCATTCCAACTCATAGAACGGAACCTTTTAATGGCGGACATTCGAACATTATCTACGACAGAGAAATATGGCGTCGTTATAGCTCTATAGACCTGGCTCAGCGGACGGGAAATTTCCCGGAAGTCTGGGAAGAAAAACCTGTGAAGAATAGGTGGGTTTTTTGGCGTCTCCCGGGAATCTGTCTTGGCCCAACGTCATGTGAAGCGGAACCCAGAGTAATGCTGACAGACGTAGTCGATGTTTCCCTTTACTTTGTTAAATTACCTGACTTGTTGGGTTGTGACCTTGTCGGGTTATCTGACCTTGTTGGGTTGTGACCTTGTCGGGTTATCTGACCTTGTTGGGTTGTGACCTTGTCGGGTTATCTGACCTTGTTGAATTGTGACCCTGTCGGGTTATCTGACCTTGTTGGGCTGTGATTTTGTCGGTTATCTGACCTTGTGCGTTTGTGACCAAGCCGGGTTATTTGACCTTGTTGGGTTGTGACCTTGTCGGGTTATCTGACCTTCTTCAGTTGTGACCCTGTCGGGTTTTCTGACCTTGTTGGATTATGATCTTGTCGGGTTATCTGACTTTGTTGTGTTGTGACCCTGTCGGGTTTTCTGACCTTGTTGGGTTATGATCTTGTCGAGTTATCTGACTTTGTTGGGTTGTGACCCTGTTGGGTTTTCTGACCTTGTTGGGCTGTGATCTTGTCGGGTTATCTGACCTTCTTCAGCTGTGACCCGGTCGGGTTTTCTGACCTTGTTGGGTTATGATCTTGTCGGGTTATCTGACCTTGATGAGTTGTGACCCTGTCGGGGTTTCTGACCTTGTTGGGTTATGATCTTGTCGGGTTATCTGACCCTGATGAGTTGTGACCCTGTCGGGTTTTCTGACCTTGTTGGGGTATGATCTTGTCGGGTTATCTGACCTTGATGAGTTGTGACCCTCTCGGGTTTTCTGACCTTGTTGGGTTTTGACCTTGTCGGGTTATCTGACCTTGATGAGTTGTGACCCTGTCGGGTTTTCTGACCTTGTTAGGGTATGATCTTGTCGGGTTATCTGACCTTGATGAGTTGTGACCTTGTTGGGATATGATCTTATCGGGTTATCTGACCTTGATGAGTTGTGACCCTGTCGGGTTATCTGACCTTGTTGGGTTGTAACCTTGTCGGGTTATCTGACTTTATTTTGTTCTGCCCATTTCGCTTTGGTTCTGGCTGTGAGACTCGCCTCCTCCTGCTTTGGTTCCCCGTCCTCTTGTGTTTATATAACATGTAGTTTACCTGCCATGTATTGCTGGAGGTGTTTGACTCCCCGCCTGTTGTGTTTGGCAAAGCCACCACCATGCTGCAGGTGGTGATGTGTCTGGTGGACACATTTTCTCTTTAACTTTTGGGAACTCCATCTTTTCTAGCTACTATTTGTCGTGGTCCGTTTGTAGGTAGAGCCACAGCTCATGCACCAACTACGCTTAAATTTCCCAAATTTTCCAGAGTTCCGCTATACTTAGAAATGTTGTCACTGTTATATACATATAGTAATCAACACAAATGAAGACTGTAAGCTGCATCCCATCAGTTAGATCCGTACGTTCATGAGTCGCAGCCAGAGATGCAAAAGAAGACTCGGCCTTGTCCTCAAGTTGAATCCTAAGGGTCTTAGGTAAATCAATGCTTTTTTTCTGCGACTGTTTCTTCAGAGGCTGATATCTACAAAACTATGTCGTTTACCCGGACATTTTACTTCTGCAGTCATTACCACGCACATTCTTCAAAAGGTTCCCTTCCAAAAAGAGTTTCGCTCACACAGTTTCATGAGAAGTCTTATAATTTACCTTAACTGCAGCGTCACTTGAAGAACATTTCTATATACTGACTTATGCTTTACAGCGGCTGCTCTGACTCAGTAACTTTGTCCTCACGTAACTTTCCATCATACTTATGGTACTTCACATCATGGTCAGCATCGCAGTGTCTCCCAACGTTGTACTCTCTGGCAACAGCTGCCTGTTGGGTTCAGATCAAACAGATTGGCTTTCCATTCACTTCCACGAGGAAATACGAATTATTTCACTTTCTTGAATCACACGACATTCTCTGTCTTATTTACTCCTCTCTGATAACACAGTTAGAGTCCCTTTTTACTGCCTTAAATAATATCCTTTTGAGACAGAAAGCATCAACAGCTCGGCTACAGATATACTATATATGACAATCATCCCTACAACAGTAAACGCGCTGCTGTGGATGACTGTGATACTGTCCTTGTTGGGTAACAAAATCAGGCCAGCACACATGTTGCATGTAAAACAGTAGCGGTCTGCGGCGGTAGGTGCTGATCCAACCCATCCTCATGGGGACAGATCCCTGGAAGGGCAGCACATGTATGATACTTATTTTTTTCCCCAGTACGAAACATCAGTCCTTGTCAAAACACTGTTTTGAAAAAGTCGGTGTTGCTAAAATATGCCACCCTGGGATTATGTAACTAATTTTCGTTCCTGCATGTGGACATATACAGGGTGTTTCAAAAGTTACTAGCTACTTTTATAAATAATAAGAATAAAAAGAAAACGCCTTTAAGATGAAACATATATTCGTTTCAAAGTAAATGCCTTAAAGAATTTGACCTACTTAATTATCAGTTTCCACATGGCGACTGTCAGTGTCTCTACAGATCTCAAAGCGAGATCAACTGTTTCAGGTGTTATTTTCTGAACCGCATCAGTAATACGATTTCGAAGATCAGCTACATCTCTAATTCTTTTACGGTACACTTCACACTTAATGAAGCCCCAGGCAAAAGAAGTCTAAAGGTGAAATGGGTCTGAAATGGCATATTAAAGACATTAAACAGAAATAGTTTAAACCAATTAAACTTTTTTGAATACACGAATTTGCATCTGAAACACATATGATTAGTGTCAGTATAAAAATACTTTAAAACACTGTTGATTTCCCCAAAATAGATAGTGAATTTTGGAACACCCTTTATATGGCTATACCTCTCAGACTCTCCTCCGCCCTGTGATGTGGATGTACCAGGCTGTCCTGGGACTACCAGGGCTGCTACACCCTGTGTTGTGGGTGTACCAGGCTGTCCTGGGAATATTAGCACTACTACACCCTGTGTTGTAGATGTACCATGCTGTTGTGGGACTACCTGGGCTGTTACACCCTGTGTGGTAGGTGTACCAGGCTGTCCTGGGACTACCAGAGCAACTACACCCTGTGTTGTAGATGTACCAGGCTATTTTCGGACTACCAGGGCTGCTACAGCCTGTGTTGTGGGTGTATCAGGCTGTCCTGGGAATTTTAGCACTACTGCACCCTGTGTTGTAGATGTACCAGGCTGTCCTGGGACTACCAGGGCTGCTACGCCCAGTGCTGTGGGTGTACCAGGCTGTCCTGGGACTACCAGGCTGCTACGCCCTGTGTTGTGGGTGTACCAGGCTGTCCTGGGACTACCAGGGCTGCTACACCCTGTGTTGTGGGTGAACCAGGCTGTCCTAGGACTACCAGGACTGCTAAACCCTGTGTTGTGGGTGTACCAGGCTGTCCTGGGACTACCATGGCTGCTACACCCTGTGTGTTGGGTGTACCAGGCTGTCCTGGAACTACCAGGGCTGCTACACCTTTGTTGTAGATGCACCAGGCTGTCTTGTAGCTGTCAGGGCAACTCCACCCTGTGTTATGAGTGTATCAGGCTGTCCTGGGACTACCTGGGCTGCTACACCCTGTGCTATGGGTGTACTAGGCTGTCCTGGGGCTTCCAGGGCAGCTAAACCCTGTGTTGTGGGTGTACCAGGCTGTCCTGGGACAACCAAGGCTGCTACAACCTTTGTTGTGGGTGTACCAGGCTGTCCAGGGACTACCAGGGCTGCTACACCCTGTGTTGTAGATATACCAGGCTCTCCTGGGACTACCAGGGCTGTTACACCCTGTGTAGTGGGTATACCAGGCTGTCCAGGGAATGCCAGCGCTGCTACACCCTTTTGTTTTGGGTGTAACAGGATGTCCAGGGAATATTAGCACTGCTACACACTGTGTTGTAGATGTACCAGGATATCATAGGACTATCACGGCTGCTACACCCTGTGTGTTGGGTGTACCAAGCTGTCCTAGGACTACCATGGCTGCTACGCACTTTGTTGTGAATGTACCAGGCTGTCCTGGAACTATCAGGGCTGCTACACCCTGTGTTGTAGATGTAACAGGCTGTCCTGGGACAACTATGGCTGCTACACCCTGTGTGGTGGGTGTACCAGGCTGTCCTGAGATTACTAGGGCTGCTACACCCTGTGTGGTGGGTGTACCAGGCTGTCCTGGGACTACTAGGGCTGCTACAACCTATGTTGTAGATGACAAGGCTGTCTTGGGAGTACCAGGGCTGCTACACCCTTTGTTGTGGGTGCACCAGGCTGTCCTGGAACGACCATGGCTGCTACACCCTTTGTTGTGAGTGTACCAGGCCGTCCTGGGACTACCAGGGCTGCTACACCCTGTGTTGTAGATGTACCACGCTGTCCTAGGACAACCATGGCTGCTGCACCCTGTGTGGTGGGTGTACCATGCTGTCCTGGAACAACTATGGCTGCTACACCCTGTGTGTTGGATGTACCAGGCTGTCCTGGGACTACCGGCGCTGCTGCATCCTGTGTTGTGGGTGAACCAGGCTGTTCTGGGACTACCATGGTTGCTACATCCTGTGTTGTGGGTGTACCAGGCTGTTCTTGTACTACCAGGGCAACTACACCCTGTGTTGTAGATGTACTAGGCTATCCTGAGACTACCAGGGCTGCTACACCCTGTGTTTTGAGTGTACCAGGCTATCCTGGGACTACCAGGGCTGCTACACCCCTTGTTGTAGATGTACCAGGCAGTCCTGGGACTACCAGGGCTGCTACACCCTGTGTTGTGGATGTACCAGGCTGTCCTGGGACGACCATGGCTGCTACACCCTGTGTTATGAGAGTACCTGGCTGTCGTGGGACTACCAGGGCTGCTACATCCTGTGTTGTGGGTATACCAGGCTGTCCTGGGTGTAACACTATTTCCACACCCTATGTTTTGGGGGCTCTTATTCCCTGTGTTGTGAGTGAACCGGGCTATGTTGGGTGTAACACCGCTCCTACTCCCTGTGTTGTGGATGTACCAGGCTCTCCTGGGAATACCAGGGCTGCTACACCCTGTGTCATGACCGTAACTCTCAGGGGGCAGCCGCGCCTCCCCAGGGGTACAGAGACCGGCACGTCCTCCAGTCTTTCACTGTGGCCGCTGCTCACATCTCTATGTTAACTACCATTGTTATGTCCACAGCCCTGTGCCTGTAGATACACAGCTCCTTCACGTACTTAGGTGGCTGTTGCTCTATGTATTATGTCTTACCTGCTACATCCACTGCCTCCCTTTTACCTGTAACAGATGCACCGCTGTTCTGTTTATAGCGTCTGTTGTATGTAACTCTGAGATGCACCGCCCACGTTGTATAATACAACAGTTGGATTCAGTGTTGTGTTTGTTTACCGTGAGTGTTGGACTGGCGGCGCTTGATGTGTTTACCATGTGTTTATAATGGTTGCTTGGCTTCCGTTTATCATGTGTATAACCTGGGTGATGGAGCCGCTGTAATACTATACCTCCTGGGGGCAGCTGGATGGTGGAACCATTATACTGCTTCACTTGGTGGGGACGGCTGGATGCTGGAGCCAGTGTACTCTTTGCCCAAATGGGAACACGGGTCTTTGTTTCCAGATTCAGCTGGAACTGGACTTGATCTTTTTTTATGGTGGGATATACGTGACATCTGTTGTAAGTGACCAACTCCTGACCATGAGACTAGAAGGGGTGGGAGAGACACAGAAGCAGAGGTTATAGAAAGATGAAGAGAGAAGAAGAGAGCGAGAGACAGACAGAAGAGGATGGGGGTGCGTGGGAAAGATATACAACAGGGTGCCCGTTAGCTCATGTCTAGATCATCTGTTTGGAACTTTTACTTTGTTGCTGTAGGAAGTGGATGACTTAATGATAGAACAGCAAGAAGGCTGTATCCCCTCCTTCCACTCCCTCCGACAATAGCACCCAGTATGAAAAAGACTAGAAGAAAAAACATTTCTTTGTCCACTGTAATAGCATACGTACGTCTTCTTGCAGCGTTATACAATCTTTCTCTGACTTTATCATCCGTCCAACTCTGTCATTGTCAACATGCTTACTACTACTATTACTTACGTCACTATTTAAGTCATGAATGCATATGATAAAGAACACAATGTCCCAGGACAGAAATGTGTGGAGCATAGCTGGAGACGCTGCCCAGGCAGATCACCCCATGTATACCAGCCCTCTGATTTCCATCCGCCACTTCTGTGCCTCCCGCCTTCCCTCATGCCCGCCCTCACACTATCCCTCCTCCATCCTCCCTCAGTCTTTACGTAGATCATCCTCAGTCCCCAGCATATTTCTGTCCTTCACACCACCCGACCTCCCTCCTTCCTAACTTTTTTACTCTCCCTTCTCCCTAACCCCTGCCTCTCCACCACGCTCCCCTTCCACTTCCTTTACTCCCTTTCTCCTTACTCACCCTCTCTTCTCCATCGCTCTCTCCTTATTTTTCTTTCACAGACACTTCTCCTTCCTCTCCAGTCTCCCTTCTTCCTTGATCTCTGTTCCCCCTTCCTCTCTCCCTATGTCATTGCTCTCCACAATGTTCCTACTTGACCACCTCTGCACCTCTCCCTTCCTCACCCCACCTTACCATTCCCCTCCCCTATCACGTTACCAGTACACCACCCCCCATCTCCCCCCACTTTACAATTCCCCTTCCCCCCCCCCCCCCGTCACACTACCCCAACACCTACCCCTTCCTCACCATTCTTCTCCCCTTACCACCCTACCCCTGCACCTCCCCTTCCTCACCCCAGCATACCATTCCCATTCTGCTACCCCCCCTTACAACCCTACCCCACCCTTGTATTAATACCAGGTAACCTCTGTGTTTAGCATAAAACCCAGGAACTCTTAGTAGTCAACATGAAGCACGCCGTCTATGATAATTATCTGGAGATTCTGTGCTCTTGTAACGAGGAACTTGAAAATCAGGAGATCGGACCTCAGGGATTCAGATTCTCACCTGAACAGTTCGGGAAATCAGGCTTGTTGCGCCTGTACATGACTGAACATGGATGGCCACGTACTCCTTATTCTGTTGACTGTTTTTTCTAACGTTATGAGAGAGGCCAGCTCGGCCTGACCTGACCCCTGCCAGGGTCACTGCGCACCGGGACACCGTCCCCCTGGACTCCCCGCCCACCTGGTACGATACCCTCCGTAAACTCCCTGACCTCTCGCATGTCTATGGGAAA
>JAYMFT010199400.1:0-11703 GCA_038088735.1 Panulirus argus
ATTCCTTCACCACTACCTCAGGATATATATATATATATATATATATATATATATATATATTCCAGAAATCAGATAAGCAAATATAACTTGCTCAGGAGTGGTCAGTTAGGAAAAATAGTTACCAAAAAATGAAAACGCCTCAACACATGCGATGACTATTGTATATACCAGAGTTATATTAGTAGATAAATGACGATGGATAGCACTGATTTACAAAACAGCTTCATTGTCTTGTGCGTAATGTTCCTTTCCAACCGGAGCAGTTGTTGCTCAGTACATACCAGCCGGCCTCACGGAGACAAGGTCTTTTAATAAATGCCTGGCCTCTTAGGACAGGTCCATTCTCCCCACGTCACGTATATCTCAGGATTCCATCATCCAGTTTATCAGTTGCTCGGATTCTGGACCACACCAGAAACTTTCCTCTTCCTTGCTGTCACTCCGCCGCTTCCTCCTGCTGTTGAAAGAATTACATTGCATGCATTCATTCATGGCCTTTGACCTCCGCATGATTATATATATATATTTACAACCTTCCTTATTTACTAATTTATCCTATACCCTTGGATGTTTCATTTTCCAGTATTTCATCATATATAAATATTTAAAGATACACACAATACTCTTTAGTGTCGACTGGCTCTCCTACTATGTACAGTAAATCATATTGTAATCACGCATCACCTAACAGATATCACTATTTTTTTTTCACATTTATTGGTATTTCTTCTCAGTGCTACACATTTTGAACTTACTCTGGGGACTCATCTTTCAGATAAAGTTACTTAAATGTAACAACTGTTTTAAAAACCTTTCCATAAGTATTCACCGTTCCTCCACCACCATCACAAATTCTGTCACGGTGAACTACTTTCGCCCCATTTTTTGTGACTGTTTCCACTCGCCAGAACTTCCATGGTGCACTATCCTGGATACACCAGAGATCATAGCTGCACTGGTTCCTAACCAACTGCCGCTGTAATCTCGACCTCCGACCTCCAGACTCTCCAACGTGATCCGCCGTAAATATGTCAAGATGTCTCTGGACCAGACATGAGCTGAACTTTCCATCATCATCCATTTGTCAACATTTGGTGCAGACACCTTAGGCAGCTGGACGAGAACTCAAGACGCCTTCCCCTTTGCTTTATCAAAGGTTACGACTGAATTTACAATCACACATCTGGCCTCCAAGCTAATATTTCCCTCAAGTTTTCCAGGAGAGAGCAAAACATCCCACATCCTGCCTCGGTGCTCGAAAATATTTGTCAGAATTAATAATTTCCCCTTTTATCCCCAGAATTGATAATTTTCCCTTTTTTCCCCAGGATGGTTAGGGGAAAATCATGAGGTGGTTGGTCAGGGTATAACTTAGTTTCGAAAATGAAAAAAAGTTGCAGTGTTTACTGATGTATGGTGAGTGTCATGTCAATTTTGGAATTTGAAGTGAAATAATCGCCAGTTTATTCTCATACTACTCTCAACCACTACAGTTGAGAAATCATTCCATATGTTAGCACCCTAGGTACTGCTGCTGATGCTTCATAGTGCCTGGGAGTCTAGGCGCTTGATCAGGTCTTCTCCTGTATTTTTTCTGAATATGCACATAATCATTAGTTCATGCGTTAGGCAAGAACCTACTAAAGAGAATTGTGTAAAAAGATATTTAAGAAATACAATGAACCATATCATTCACTTGAGTCCGTGATGAATGTTTTAATCCAAAGAGTGTCAATCACTCACCTCTGCAAATACAAGTGCTCTTTTGTACCATCTATTTCTCCATTATTTTTCTCTGTATGTAGTTCATTTCTTGTGCATGAATTATTCAAGATCCAACTAGAGATTTTATATATATATATATATATATATATATATATATATATATATATATATATATATATATATATAAGTACAATTTACCGTAAGATTCACCGAGAATGAGATGAATGTTTGATCAGATCAACGTGGACGGTATGAAATGCTTGATAAAGTTTTCTCATATTTTCTTTTCTTATCATTAGCTTATGCAATAGGTAAGAACCTCCTGAGGAGGATTGAGTAAAAAAAATATATAGAAAATACAACTGATTGATTTGAGAATAGTATCTTACGTTGTTATAAGCTCGTAATAAATTATAGTCCAACTTTAAACTGGCGAGTTGACACTTAACGTGAGTTTAGGGAAGGGGAAGGAGAGGCGTTGCGGCCGGATGTATGATTCGACTCGCAGAAAAACTGCAGCCAAGCCATCATCTGCAGTTGGCCTCACTCATTAATCTAGTGTCCTTAACATTGATTATCAAATCATGTTATAGGCTAAGATAGGAGAATGAAGGAGCTCTGGAGTGATTAGTACAAATACATTATGGCACGAGGGTTGTGGGAGGGCCGACGACAGGTCTCGCAACCCCCTACCGGAGGGAGTGCTGGCTGGGCCTGTGACCCCCCAGCACTTCGGCAGTCCGTAAACAGTCCGATTATATGAACAATTACAACAGTAACGTGGATATATGTTGAGAAACCTAATTGTAAAAGTTACTGAGTAGCGGTGTAGAGTTAAAGTGATCCGTAAGGTAACGAAATATCAACTCATGTGTAGGGAAATTATAAATACTGTGATTTCTAGTGAAGTAGCCATCATGCCATTATTGAAGTCAACTGAATAACTATAGTCTTGTGATGTGATACAGTGGTAAAAAGTAGTATTTTGAGAAAATATGCCAACAGCAACAAAAAAGAAACTGACAAACTTATTTATAAAGTGAAGTGATCGCCTTTTGGAGAGTTCATATTTTCTGGCGGGAAATAACGGTGTCGATCAGTTCCACCGCCGGGGAAGTGGATCAGTTTGGCTTGTGTGGTGACCGATCAACGGGACGGGAAGATTCGGGGATCCTTCTGGTATTGGCTTCACTTCTTCTCATTAACCCGGTAAGGAATGTATTCTATTATAACACTCGAAACGAAGCAGTGTAAGAAAGTGTGTTCACTTAAAAAGAGTTTAGTAAAGAAATGTGTTTGACTATTGTTTCTAATGGTAAGCCATTACAATTACGGTGGCCTGGGAAGGGACTGGGGACCATATTCTTAACCTGGACGTGGGGGTAATGTTGGAGGAGTACAAGCGATGTGCGTTTTTAGGCGTAGGACAGAACAGAACGACCGACGGAGTACTTCAGAGCGGACATGACGAGGTCAAACTATTTCTTTTTCTTTTTTGTTGGGTAGCTGGGAGGAAGGAAAGGAGTTAGACAGGGAAAAGTGTTTTTGTATGGTGTAGGTTTTATTTGTGCTTAAAAGTATTCAGGTAACGTGCTTTTGGTGCCTTGTTTATGATTCTCCCCCCCTCCCCCGGCAGATTTGGGGTGTGTCATTTTTTTGGCAATTAAGGGAAGGGAAACTAACTAAGCTGGCATTGTTAGTTATATTCTTGCGCGGAGGCGTTGATCGTGTCTTCTCAGTACAGATGGTGCTGTTCCCTTGCCAACAGTGGCAACTGTAGGATTTTAAGTATATCGTTTAGTGGGTGTTTTGGTTGGGTTGATGGATTGGAGTAACAGAAACACGTTAAACAACAAGTGTTCTTTATTGGACAGGATGTACAAGGTGTGGTAACAGAGAGCAATGAGCCATTGGAGGTGCAGGATTATGGTGAAGAAGAGGTAAAGTAAAGTGGGTTGAGTAATACGAGCATGTGTACCACTTGGTTAGATCAAAGCCAGTGATTTAAACGAAATATCAGTTTTTGTTTAATTCTAGTAATGTGTGACCACAAACTGCCTCAGTTTTATGTCGTATCATGCCATGTGACATCACTGATCAAGATTTATCTCTTCCACTTTACAAACAAATATATTCCCCCTCATTTGACTGCATCTGAATAACTCATTAATGTTGTCTTAGGTTATTAGCTTGTTTTGGCTTGAGTAGTTTATTGTCATAATCTTTAGTTACTTTTACATATCACAGTTTACTAGGTTCCCAATAAGCCATGTACAAACATTACAGCTCAGGTATGATGGGTTAAGCTAAATCCAAAACGTCTGATAAGTATCTCTAAAGCTCAGATAACGATAATGCATTAGATTGCGTGGAATATTCTGTTTTTGATACGTCTCTGCTATATAAAGGTGGGAATGTTGAATGACTCTCACAGTACCTTAAAAAGGGTTTTAGGAAGGTTGTAACAAAGTCGTATGTTACCTTTATCAGCATGTGTTATTCAAGTACGTATGTTCTAATTTTTCTTTCCATTTTTCCTACATACTGATCACGAATCACATTCTGGTTAGCGACATTTGATTCTAGTATTACACTCTACCTACAGTCTACCAAGAAGGATAGACAGAGACAACAGTAATAAGTCTATGTTTATTAACCATAAAGATAAGATTCAATTATACAGTTTAAAACTTTATTTTAGGTTCATACACAACACGAAACCCGCTTGTGTGTGATGCATAGCCTAAAATACAACAATAACTGTGACCAATGAAGAATGATACATGATTTTTGGTTAACCGATATCATGTCGATATCATGTTGGTATCATGATACCATATTAGTGTTCTGATATCGTGTTGGTATCATGGAACCATGTAGATATCCTGAGATCATGTTGATATCCTGATATCACGTTGATATCCTGATGTCATGTTGAAATCCTGATATGTTGGTATTCTGATATCATATTAGCGTCCTGATATCATGTTGAAATCCTGATATGGAGTTGTCATCCTGATGTCAACCATTCGTTACACGGGCAGATTATATGAAATAATGTCAAATGTGTGAATGATAGCAGCAGCACTGGAGAGAAAATATATATTCCTAAAAGCGACAAACGCTTGATTTGAGATGTCGAATGTTTACGTACTTTCATGTGTTTCGTCTGAAACTGAAATCACTGAAGCTAAGAGTTCAGCTTCACATCGTAATACAGCTAAACTGTAGAGCTAAGGCTGCATTATTCTACAAGAGAATACGTTCCATTTTCTGTTGCCGTTTGCCTTGTAGGATAATTTCCTTGAGGCCAAGTGTCTCAAACGGTAGCCAAGCAAACTCTTGAGACGCATTCCCTCAAGCTATTTTCCTAAACGTGTCGACTGAGACTGGTATGGGTCCCATCATAACCAAAACTTCCAGTTACTGAGACAAGCGCTGGCCATACTACTCCCTGGGGCGAGGCTGTGATCCTTCGTTTACTCAGACACAAAAATTGCTTGGCCACAGTCGCGGGCAACATTTGATGAATCAGGAGGGACAGACATTGGATCGCGTGTGACAGCAACATGTCACCTGTTTAAAGAAAAAAACTTATTACACCCGCCATACAGACCAGACTGTCACCGACCCAGGCGTGCTGTTGGAATGTCGCCGACAGATTGCATGGTGCACGTGTTGCAGTCTAGAAGACAGATCTCATGTCTCAGTTAGTGTGTGTTGCAGCCATATGACGCGGCTTTTGTGCCTGGCTTCAGTAATCAAGCACACAGGTTGATGGTAATGATAATGAACGCGAGGGGACGACCCTTGAGCACAGTGGTGTGATTCTTGAGCTCGGCGGTACGGCTCGCTAAAAGCACGACGGTGCTACCCTTGGTTATGATGGCTTTACCTTAGAACCTGACCCTTCAGAGACAGGTCAGAAGCCAGACCATCATACCAAGAGATCGCACCGTCTTGCTCAAGGGTCGTACCTCTCTGTCCTCAATGGTCGTCTTGTGGTATTCAAGGTCGCTAAAGCCTCCTGATGAGTGACCATATCTTGTAATCTGGCCCAAGTCGACTCCAGTCTTTAATACTGTCAACCTGACCTTGTAAATTTGTTGAGGATGATATACGTTATGGCTCTTAGTAACTTTGGCCTTTATTGCTAAACTTCACTCCTGCTCGGCCATACCAGATGCTGTGTCAGCTGTTGCGCTGGGTGTGCGCGTGTGTATGTGGGAAGGGGAGTGGGATATTGATGGTCACCCCGGACAGAATGATTAGTAACGATGATGAGATATACTATGATGATATGGACCTATTTGAGAAGGAAAGAGCATGTGAATATTTTCAGATGAATAGTAAACTATCAAAGCCTCCTCATGGAGCCTTCTGTGAGACATAACTTTGTTTTTCGATGAAGAAATTTGGGTAAGCAGAAAGACGCATAGCGTTCGGTAATTACAAACTCCTTGCAGATTAGCATTAGAGAGAATCTGACACCAACATCATTTCTAGCGTATGGTAAATGCGAAGCTACAAAACGAGTAATGGTTTAGTTCATGGAGAGTGTGGGGCAGTAGTTCGTTCCATGACGTGACAATTGACTACGCCAAATAAACCGCCGATAATCCTAGGAGAAAAATTATCTAAAGCATTTTATCATCAAATAGATTGTTGAAGGATGTTAATATCTCTACTTAATAAAGACAGTCTCCAGCGCCCTTTCTTTTTTCTCAGTGACTACGGCAGAATGAAACAGGCATTCACTGAAAACGATACGCAGCCAGTACGTCAGTGTTAGAAGAATTAGAATGTAATTGTGCAGCGTAGCTTATATTTTACGAACAGAAATCCCCAGCGGCCTCTACCTGGCAGTGACTTTAGTATTGCATTAGGGCATTATGGAACTGTTCTGGGCAGCCACGCAGCCATCAGCTTTTTCCGTCCGTCCGTCCGTCCGTCTGTCCATCCATTATTTAGTTTCCGCGGGATAGATGCAAAATCCATCTTCCGATTCTATTACAATTACGAAAGGAGAGATTCCTATTGATTTTGAAGTCGGAAAGCCTAAAGTCAAGATGCCTGCTACACCTGTGGACTGTATTTCCGCACAAAGACTTCAGTTCTGTTGAAGGAACTTCATCAAGACTTTTCAGATGTATGACTGCCAAGGTCACAGCTGCATATGGAGATGATAGCTTTCTGCACCGTAAATCCAGCTCGACTGGATCATGTTAATCACGACTCTCAAGGTCAAGTGTAGCAGATGTCAAACAATTTTATTACTTCGCTGTTTCGTTGATATGATTATTTCAAGAATCGAAATTTTACTTTGGTTTAAACTTTCATAAATCAAGTTTTCGTCATGTAATGAGTGGGGACGTCAGTGATGACTGTCCATCTAGTAATGCATTCATTATGAGGTGAGAGGAAGTTTAAGTGACTGAAAGAAATAATAAGGCAGTTTATTACCACTAATTTTCGAACACCCATTTGACTGTACAGTGACATTATCCAGACCAGATTAAGAGGTTATTTGGTGCAGGTATTCCAAATTATCAAAGAATCTTTTGATCTCGATCTAACAAGACTGTTTACATATGGAATGATGTATCAGCGAGAGTACAGTAGTTGAGATCAATGCCAAAGATACGTTTAAGAAGACTTGAGAAATATTTCGCTTCGAGTTCAAAGCTGCCATCATTTGCACCTCCGTATTTTCACACAAAGTTTAAAGGTATTTCTCCATAAAGCATTGGTTTTCTTTCTTACTAGTATCGCACTGATGGCTATGTTTCCGTTCTCTTCCACCGTCAGAAACGACCTCCATAGGACACATTCAACTTTCACACACCAGCGTAACCATGCTGTATACCTCGTCATGCATTGATTTGTGGTGATTATGTAATTACTCGATCAAATAATCAACTGTCTCTTCAGCTTGAAAATTAGAGAGATCATTTATTTCGCACGCGATTTGACCACGCTTATCATTGATTCGTTACGTAATACGTTTTGTGTGTATGCGAATATCGGTATGAACAAGAAAGTAGACATTGGGAAAATATAGCTCTCATCTATTAGTTAATGACCTGGACCTGCATTGCTTGGCAGGGAATCATGATTCCATTTACTTACACCGACTAAAGACGTCTTTCATCCAAAAATTAAAGTTATGATTAATTATAACTTGTCCCACAGATGTCCAGTAAACATCACAGCTCCCTAAAGATTTCTTCCACATTTGTCCCAGAATATAATCGTAAGGAGATGCAAAGCTTGTATCATTTGTCAGATGTTTAACGTAAGGACGATTGATTTAGAGAGCACCATGACTATTAATATTGCTGAACTGAAACAAGGGGCGAATGATTATACATTTATTGCCAGACATATTTTCACTCATTTAAACGGGCTCGTGTTTCTCACCTTAGCCAGGTAGCGTCGTGAACTGAGGCATCGTCGAAAGATCTTCCCTTTGCTTCTTCTGCTCCTGCGTTAGAAAACGATGATACAAAAGGGGAGGATTTCTAACCCAAGACTCCTGCCCGCGTTAGTCGCCCTCTTCCACATGCAGGAGACACTTGTTGACGTTAGTCTGCGGCTGAGGACATGCACGTGAAAAAGGCATCAGCTAATGCTGTGTACGTCGTCCCTGTGGCATTAAGGGAGACCAGGTACATATGTTCTTCATAGATCGTGTCCGATTACGTCACTTGTCAAATGTTATTGCAAAACGAGGAGGAAGTGTAAATGAAACAAGTTAATTTTTGTTCCTTTTAATTATCATCTGAAAACAGAGAACATGTGAAGAAATAATTTTTTATTGATCCGTTTTACAAATTTAGCCACAATCCTCTTGCATTATATATGAACTTTTAATCTCAGTAACTCGCTTGCATGTGCACACACACAGGAACACAGAAATCCAAAAGTCTTTCATCAATTCAGGATCAAAAAAATTAATCAAATATTTTATTTTACCCATCAAAAAATTCTTACTTAATTGAGTTTAAGTGTAGATCAGAGGTAAGGAATTTATCATCGGGAAAGAGTGAATGAAAATTGAAGGGAAGTAAAGAAAAAATATCATCAAATATTCGTGGAGACCACCAGACGAATGTAGACTGCTGTGGTCAAGAGCGAAGACAGAAACGTCATTCATGTGACAAACTTACGAACGTACGTTAACGTCTGGAGACTACAGCACTTGAATCCCACTGTTCGTCACTTCAGTAAGACGATTCGATCTTTGAACAGTACGAGACGATTCTTGAAGACGACAGGATGATCCTTGCTTACCTGACCCGAAAGGCCTGGGCCATGACACCCAGAGAGTAATCTGGTTATGCTTAAGGCTGGCATCATCATCGCACGGAGAGGGTCGTCCGTCCCAGCTTGCTTAACAATATGAGCTTTTGACCATAGAGAAGCATCTTTAGCCTTTATATTATTTTAAACAAAAAGAGGAGAAAGTGAAAACAGATGTGATGCTAATTTTTTTTTTTATTCAGTTGGATATGACCGATAACTTGCTCAGAAATCTGATATGGTTATGCTTTTAAGACGCTTTCTGCAAACATCCAATTCTTGGGAACGGATAACAGAGTAATATCTGTAGAAGAGGGAAAGAGAAGCAACACTTCAACGTAAGAAAAATGAGTCAAGTTTTGGGATCAGACGTTACTGTAGGTCAGCAATTATTATGTCAGTCAGGTGATGACTTTCAGTTATTGCTTTTTGCTAGATAAGATGCGCATCATTTTTGATAGTGCATGAAAAAGGCATGCATGATATACAGAACGAATAAGTGTATCTGAATATTTGATGATAGCGAACAGTAGTGATGAATGTTGAATAAAGATTATCTTGTTCACTCCAGTACATCACACTTAATTTTTTCGTGGCTCCTGGATCATTCTTGGTAACAGGCCTAGTTATGTTATCTAATGCAACCTGAGCTCTTAATATAGTAGTTTAACCTATGAACTTGACAACCATTATGGCCTCATGGGCAAAAATAGTCTAGTTTATGGAATAATATAGAGACTTGGCATAGTTCGTGGCATAATCTAGAAATCTAGCGTAGTTCATATTAGTTGGACATCCCAGATCCGGCAACCCATTTTCTTGCAGAACCCATTTTCCGGCTATCTTTAGATGGAAAATGGGTGAATCGACAAACCACCCGAGAATTGGCAAATTTAGTTATCGTTTTATCTGCTGGCCCAAAGCGGCGCGTAGGTGCCATGCTCTCCCGCCAATTCAATTGTCCCACCAAAAGCTGGTGGCGTTTCCATTCGTTGACATTATCAACTCCCGTGTTCCCTACCCGTACCAATAAAGTCATTCTGCATTATCCTTTAAGTGCGCCACTAAAAGACAGTCCAGTAGCCCAGAGCACTGCGGTGGCTCAGAACGCAAACACTGCTCTTTATCTATCGTGGAAATGATAGATAAGATAGATAAGAAACTAGACAGTGAAACTTGGCTGGAAATACTTTTGTGAACCTTTTCGCGTTGGTTCATCAACTGTGTATGACATGAAGAAGAAAAAGAAGAGGGTGAAGCTGCTGAAATTCTTTATCGCGAGACAAAGAATAGAATGACTTAGATGCGTTATTGATGACTGTTTATAGCAAACTGCAGTATAGAAATGCGTTTTTCTGTACGATCATAATATCACCACCCGAAATCCGGCAGACTTCAGCATCCGGGAAGATTCACTTCCTAAGGTTACCGGATTTGGGAGGTTCGATTGTAGTAATCTAGAAATCTGGCATAGTTCATGGCATAATTTGCTTGATAATCTAGAATGCTGGCGTAGATAATGAAATGATCTAGAAATCTAGCGTAATTCATGTAATAATCTAGAAAACCCACTTAATCTACAGCATAATCTTAAGATCTGGCTTATTAGAGCCACTTAGTCCCAAGTAACCTAGTTATGCTGTCTGAATAAATATATATAGGGCAGGCAGACAGGCAGGAGAGTAGACGTATGTAAGGCAGGATATAATACACTTCACAAAACATTCCGTGATGACTGTCTATATGGACCAACATCTTCGCTCTGCTTCCATATGTCCATAGAGCGTGCGGCTAGGTTGGATGAACGGAAGGGAGATTAGAGGCTCAAGTGTACGCCTTCCAGGTTCTAAGGTGTATATAGTTTCTGGTAAAGAGATTTATCGTCGATGTATATTTTTCGTACATATTCATATTTCAATATTTCATGACTGCGTTGTTAGATTTGAAATATGGTGTTACAGTCGAGACCAAGAACTCCCTCTGTCGTCCAGGAAACAGAGACCGAAAACGACGACGTCTTCGTGTGGTATATGGTCTACGACCCTGTGAACCCGTTCAACGTATCGGTACCACTCTAGAGTATGACGGTACGACGACCCTCGAGCACGACGTCACGACGACCCTTGAGTACTAAGGTGTGACTTTTGGGTATGGCGGCCTGGCCATATTGTGTCGTTCCGTCGTGCTACAAGGGTTATAATACTGCTGTGCTCTAGGGTCCCACCACCGTCGTGCTCGAGGTCTCAGTGACAGCGAACGGCACATGGAGGTAGGCATCTCGGCGTCCCGTCTGTGTCGGTGATGGCCTGCCGTCAGTGCTGTATACTGTAGTTAGCCTTATAGTGTTAATACACCTCAAAGGCTACATGCATATTATGAGGTTCGACCCTTACAAGCCACAGCCAGCTATCTGTTTTCATCAACACTAAATGTTAACAGTTTAGCGTATATTTATATTATTGGTCTCCTGCGGCTTCAGGACTGCGCTACGCTAAGCAGCAGAAAAATTATAGGCTTTGATTTGAGAAATTCCTCGACGAGACTTTACTCCTCTCCGCCAACTGACGGTGAGGCAGCCTCGTCGAAGATAACGTTTCACTCGTGGCGTAACTACATGCAGGCGGAGTCCAGTAACGCTTTGCATATATATATATATATATATATATATATATATAT
>JAYMFT010199411.1:0-11702 GCA_038088735.1 Panulirus argus
ATATATATATATATATATATATATATATATATATATATATATATATATATATATATATATATATATATATAATTAAAGTGACATTGAAAGGTGTCTTCACTACTAAAGCTGTGGTAACAAAAAATCGCGAAGTAAAGACATTCACTAAAATACTATTAACTCACCTCTAAATTCTGGCCAGACAAATCTAAATGACGCGATCGCAAAACTAAGGCTCAATTTTCTTTTGTAATTTTGTTTTCCCAATATTCTTATATATCTATCAAAATACACATTAAAGTCAACAATCTTAAATAGTGGAAAATGGTCGAAGTCAACAGAGGCGTCCAGATGCAGGCAACTCTCAAGTCTCGCATATTATCACCAACTGTTCTCAAGTGTGTTACAAGAAAATCTAGATGGTCGAACTGTGCAGGGGTAGTGGCGTCAGAGGAATTACCGTGACCAGCAATAGAACGCGTGTCAACAGTACAGGCACAAGACTCACACTGCCCTGACAACCTCACTAGCCTCGCTTGCCGCCGCCCAAAGCACAACTGCGCCCCACCGCCGCACGTGCGTCATCACACAGCAAGCCTTCACGCCCACCGTTTTGCTCAGCCAAAACACGGTCGCACATGGTTTTACGGATTAGAGGGGAAACCTGTGTTCATTACAGCGGTCAAGGTATGGAAAATTTCACGCGTGCGCAGGGCGTCCGTGTGCGTGTTATGGCGAGAGGTGGAAAATTCCCCTCCCTCGTGCGTAGTGGCGAGATGATGTCATCGATCAGGTGCTGGCCCCTCGACACACCTCCGCCACAGCCAATCAGCGTACGCCATTCGCACGTGCCAGCCAATCCCGGAGAAGATTGTTTTATGCTGACCTTTCCCCGCGAAATTTGAGAAAAGCATTATGATTTCCGGACTTTACCGTTACGTATCATATTATATATAAAAAGATAGTCGACTTATAAGGTCCTCGTGCCAGAAGCAAAAAGAAGTCTGCCCGGAGGTGAAGGTAGAGAGCCAAATTGGGTAACCCAAAAGTAGAACCCTTGGCTACACTTGAGAAACAACATTCCTCAAGAACTTTTTCAAGAGGCTGATACATGGGCCTCCGGACCGCCTCATACGACTTAGCAACTGCGCCGCCGCCAACGTCACTCCCACCCGACCATGGCGTGAGGTGGCGAGAGACTCGTCCGACCTTCAACACAAGCCTTCCTGGCATCAATGCAACTGAACTCAACTTTAGGATTATAACGGTGAATGGAAAAAAAAAAAATGGTCGTGCATCACTCTACCTTCAATCCATCAGGCCTAACAAGTATGGCACATATTATCATCACCCTCCGGGCCATATCAATAAATTTCCACAAAGACTTACAAGTAGGTGAAGGTAAACGCTCAAAGATTTACGAGATGCGTGTTGCCGCTGCAAGAGGGAGGCATCATTTCTGCATCCATTTCGTGCCCTCGAAACACCCAAAATGTTAGACCAGCATGTTCAGACTTTTACGAAGACGAAAAAGATAAGCTCACCTTGTGAACGCTTAAATGGAAAAAAATCTAATTTTCCCTCTAAAAAATTAACCTCTGAAATAACGCAACGATAAGCACTGTAAACAGCATCTCCCATTGTACTCACTTCGGACAATGTGTTGCACAATATATACACAAAATTAAGCGATCAAGGTCAGCGCAGAGGTAAGTTAGCCGGCGCTAGGATCCAAGTTTCCTGCCGACGTGCCCAGGGAAATATAAATGCATTCTTTTATTACGAAAATGAGACTCTTTATTATAAAAAAGTGTCTATGTTAAACAATAACAATTGTTTTACAGTGAATAATGATCATTTATCCTTCCTGCTAGATCAGCCTGATGGACAATGTAAACAACCTGTCTTAAAGTATTTGTCGTTTGTCTATCAACAACACAAATTTTATGGTTCAGGTGTGCCATTTGTTTACATAGAACTCTGATTACTTTCAGTTAAAGGTAAGTCCTTTTTAACAAGAATGCTCAATCCTTTTCAGGTATACAGTGTCCGCAAAAAACTTTGACAGCCTCCCCCATATACATTTTGAAAGATGTCACACTTTCATAATGGTATGCTGTCATCTCTGCTTTGGCCGTGATGACCATCTGCAGACGTCTGGGCATGGAATAGGCAAGGTTCCTGAAGTATTCTAGTTTCATGTTTGGGGTCCACAGGCTCTTGATCTGAATGAGGCGAGGCAATGACTAGGTGTTGCGGGAAGCAGCCACCTGATCGTAAGTTCTGAGCGCCCAGTGCGCCTAAAGATCTCACGTGTAACCACATTTTCTTGCTTCTAGAAAGATAGGAGCCAACCATCTTGATGCACAGGTGGAAGAAATACATTGCACAGAAGCAATATTCTCAAAATGGAGAGTAAAGAAAGAACATCGTTTTAAGATAGCCCGAGGCACACTAAGGCGGGTAGTTGGTGCCTACACCGCTAGAAATACTATTTTCAGCGACCAAATGCACGAATGCTTCACCCTGAGAGCGTCATAAGCTTGTACTCACAGTAAACTTTACCTGTGTTTTAATGAGGACACTGGACTGCGAACATTTCTTTGAAAATCGAACAATATAAATGATAATACGAGTAACCTAAAATAAATCAGTACAAAGTATATTTCCACGTCTTTACCAGAAACCGCACTCCAAAAACTCGACATAATCTAACATATTACGTTTAAATATATAACCAAAATTATGACATTACTCCTATCACACTCAATAATTCTTAATGTATCTTTTATTCTTAATCAAGTTCTATGACTACTGAAAATATGAAAAAGAAAATCTGCGTCTCCATCTGATTCTAACAATGCCTCAATGAAGTCAATAAAATTCAAACTCGTAACTAAAGGTAAAATCCCAGTCATGTGTAATCCTGAGGAGGCAGTAATGATCAAACTTTCCAGAGACGTTGCTAACGTGATTAGGTACAATAAACCGTGTAATTGTGATAATGGTCTCTCTCTCTCTCTCTCTCTCTCTCTCTCTCTATATATATATATATATATATATATATATATATATATATATATATATATATATAATGTATATTAGAGAGAAAGATATAGAATGTGGTGGCAAATCCATCTGACGCAATTTATATAAAGTCCATATCGAAGAGGCACAATCTGTCATGTATTCAGAGAATGAGGATGGGACGGCATCAATCTTAGCGTAACTATGAAATATGTAAGACTGGGAGGGTGGTTTGAAGTGCCAGAACATCCTGGAACCTGGAGCGGCTAAGGTTCTACAAACGAATCAATAACCTCCCTCTGGAAAGACCAATGAATGGACGGACAGACTCGGATGTTTCCTCGCAAACTCGACTAATACCGAGGAATGTGAAAGTGCTGCCACATTTTACAACCGTCACCATCACACTTCTTGTCCCCACTGCCAGTGAGACAACAACGAAACGTACGACATTGGACACGATAAGTTCACCACTCTTGCGGCAAGAGTCAAAATACAAAAAAAGATGCCGCAGGAACATGCGGTCCTCGCCTACCTCGGTAAATCCTTGAGCTTTGGCAGTGTATAAAATCGTTGATCACAAACAGCTTAGTTAGACCTCCGGGTGACTCGTGGCTCCTATGGTATCTATATAACCAGACGCACTAAGTCTGCTCTACACGCCCGAGAAGCCTCGCTAACACAGGCGAAATCAGCCTCCACAACACACACTACAACGAAAACCGTACTTTCAAACCGGTAAGGTCGTCTGGTTGGGGACTAGCCCTCCCTCAAGGGGGATTTTAGGCTAGGCTGATAATACAGGCGTTAAAAAAAAAATCTATTTGCATAACAGGGCCTAAATAAAAACTAAACGAATTCGCATCTGAAAGTTCTCTCTCCATTTCATCAGCACCATCCAACCTAGCAGACCAGCTGTGTGTGTGTGTGTGTGTGTGTGTCCTACGAACCCACGATCGCAGTTTAAATTGTATCCTTCCTATCGCACGCCCTGTATCAACTGCATTATCCAGGTCATAACACCTAACTCTTTAAAAGATTTCGTTTTAAAATAATGCGTCTCGTAACTGGTATATTATGCGATTTCTCTACAACAGCTGCCTATAAATAAATAAATAAATAAAAAAATCAGCAGACTTCCTGTTATCTGTCCTCATAAGGAAAGTGGGACCCTGTTCCTCTCGCGTTTGATTACTCACGTCACATCAAAATTGGCCATTATATTAATGACCTCCATCCTGACGTCATTCTACAAATAAAGTCCATCATCACCTCATTATTTTGCCTCCATCTTCGCATTAATATTTCGGACCCTTTTAACTTTATTGCTATTACATACATTAATCCACTCATCATAAACACGTGGAGATACAGATATGTTAATATACAGTTCTGCACAATATGGGAATTCAAAATACAGTCTGACATCTGGGATTCCAGCAATACAGAAAGGTGGATGTTCAGGAACTGTGAAATGAAAGTAGTCGGAAATACAATACATGAAATACTATATACAAGAAACTAAGAAATCATGAAATATGGGGTAAAAAAATAAAAATCACAAATACAAGAAAAGATCCAGACACGAGGGATAAATACACGGGAAGCATTTGCCCTGTATCCCCCAGGCAGTCCTTGTATAAGACAGCCGAGACATTCCGCATGTTTCTTTTACGATATCTTGCGGAGATATACGACTGGTGCGGGTGTGGGGGCCCACCATACACTAAGATAAAGGTCAGATTAACCTTCAGCCGAGAGTATGCTGTGATAAAAGAGCGGCCCAAGGCTTTATGTCTGGCCTTTAACTTCTGGGCAGCCATAGGCATGCTGATCATACAAATTAGCTGACCTGCGATGTAATAATAATTACGCCCGCGCGAGAGTCCTTAGTTATTTACACCTTTAAGACAATATCATAAGCAACAGCTCTTATTCATCAAGATATAGTAGCCTACATGGGGAGGGGGGTGTACAGGGAGACATATATAAACATAGCAACAGTAACGCATGAAAACAGCAGGTCCTAGACTCTAATGCGGGGGGGGGGGGGGACAACGACGACCTTGGTAGACGCTGGCTGAGCCGGTTATCACTGGTTGGCTGGCTTAGCGTCGCCCTCTAACGGAATAATCGGACCAAACTTGGACGACCTGCGGAATTTTCAAAGAAGACGGGGATCATTATGATCTTCAGGACTGAGGTAATTGCAGGTGATTTTTCTCGATTACATGCATCCATGTCTCTATGAAATGAGACAAGGTATCGCATCTCAAGACTGAGACAACGGGCATTGTATCAGTCGAGTTAATCATAACTCAACTGATACAACGGGTATTATGATTTATCTTAACTGAGAAAAAACATATCGCGACTCTCTTGAGAACTGAAACATGCATCACGTCTCAACAAATGAAGCAACATGTATCACAACTATCTTAAGAAATGAGACAACAGGTATCACAACTTTCTTCAGACATGAGACAAGTAACGCAAGTATCTTAAACTGAGACAACATGTATCACTACTATCTTAATTGAGGCAACATGTGCCACAACTATATAAGAAATCAGACAAGTAACACAACTATCTTCAAGAACCGAGACGACAGGTATCACGTCGTCCATCTCAAAAATTGAAACAACAGATATCAGGACTATCTTAAGAACTGAGACAAGTAACACACCTATCTTAAAAACTAAGACAACGGGAATCATGACTAAATCAGAGAACTGAAATTACACTATAAAAATAACCCAGATATCTGTATGAAGCGACTCGATTACAGTGAAAATGACCTTTGTTTTGCCCAACATTGGCCAATGCTGTAAGTGGAGCAATTTGTATTCAGAGACTGACTGTTACTATTATTGCGTTGCAAATATGTATGTATATTTTTTTCTATCTTTTCCAAATATAAACTTTTTCATAGTGCTGAAATTGAGGGCAAATCTTGGCCAATAACATCGTACCGTAAGTAAATTAAATCGTTTTTGTTTTTCCGGTCATGGAAAATGCTATATATTGACGAGTAATACTTAAACAACTCTAACCCGGACTTAAGAGAGATCAATGTACACGGGCTAGATAAGCAACTCCGCACGATGGCAAAGTGCGGGGACGCCCAATTCCAATGGGTAGGCGAGCCACCCTGTGTCAGGAATAACTCCTCGTTGCCGCCTGTGGCTGGCTACCATTCCGAACAAAGGCCAGCAGGAGATATGCAGATAGACCTGCTACCACACGCCTTGCGGTTCCGGGTTTCACAGGACGCCCTCGAAAAACCCTTGAGCACGATGGGGAACAACCCTTGAGCGCGACAGTACGCCCCTTTAAGGTACACATCAAAGGCCATACCATCATAACCAAGGGTTGCAAGGCTGTGCTTCGTAGGATAGTACCGTCACCCTCAAAGGGTAAAAATTGTTCCATAATTCTGTGCGTTAAGAATAATGAGGATAATATTCCTTTCATTGTAGGGAACAGCATAAAGGTCCTTTGATATGTCTCAGATCATTGCTAATAATCACACGATCCTCTAAACCTATCTAAGCAGTCCGCGAAAGGTTAAATTTTGGTGACCAACATATGGGCAACAGTAGCAGCATTTTGGGACTAGGAGCACGGGTGCTGCTGGATGTTATTGCTATACCCAGTAAGGCGCTCGTGGATGTTATATGCAAAACAAATGCGCGGGGGCTTTTTGGCGTTACATTTATCCCCAATATAGCGCTCCATTTTTTCTTACTAAAACGTAAGAGTGGGCGCTGCCAGACATTATGCCCAGCAGAGACGGAAATGCACTACAAGACCGTTCTATTTATACCTATTACGTATGTGCCATGAATTTCAAAGTATAAGTGTTTTAGTCCACGGGTCTTACGAGTAAATAACTAATAATATATATTTCACAGGTAGAAGTTAATAAAATTCTTATCTACCGTCAGCTAAAGTTAAGGAAAGAGCATTCTTATCTACCGTCAGATAAAGTTAAGGAAAGAACAATCTTCGTTATTTTATTCTTAGTTATTTCGCTGGACCTGAAGAGTAAATACAGATGCAAACACAGCCAACGTCAGGGTGATCTTGTCTCGTGGCCTCGTAAGTACAGTTAAGGTGATCTTGTCCTCTGGCCTCGCATGTACAACAACAGTTAAGGCGATCTTGTGTGGCCTCGACAACAGCATCCAGCCGACAGGCGTGGTAGAGACCCCACTAAAACCGTTATAGTCGCATCGCCAAAGACCAGACGATACGAACGCGAACCTACCTTCCGTAGGGCCACACCTCACCACGATCACAAATACCTCATGATGAACAGCATTTTGCAATTAACTGATTTCCAACACTGGACTACCCGAGAGTTTTCAGATTTACATGTTATATTCCTCAGGTAATGTCGAAGGCATTTTAGCGAGGTCATATAAACTGACAACCATACATTAGCTAAGGCTGACGCTAGAGTTAGGAACGCCGAAAAGATTACCTTCAACAAATTTATCAAGGCATGACGCTACGACAGACAGACGGGGAACGTGGACTATCTCGAGGCACCTCCGGAGGGGAGGGGGTTATACAATTATCGTCTCAATTGCGTAAGAATTACGTAAAGAAAAAAAATCCGTTTAATTCGTTACGGCATAACGGCATCTGTTATCTGTTACTTGGGGACTGTTATCGCAGGCCTCAGTCGAACCACTTTCTACCAGACATCAACTAATTACAAGATATGAAACATGATGGGGTCACAACCTTAACCTCATACCCTTAACCTTGAAAACGACTCCCTGGAGGCCAATAGCGAAGCATAAATTGATTCTGGTACAAGCAAAGTGGACCCAAAGGAACGACTCGTCCAAGTTCAATTTTGTAACATAGAGTGAAAATTAATTTTCTTGCCTTTGAAACGTGCCTGAAACACTTACACTTAAGGGTTAATGGGTTTGCACAGTGCTAGTCTAATATTTACCCACGTCTACCAGGTGCTTATCAAAACTGGCTTTAAATCAATTTGTAGTACTGACATCAGTTACGCATGGTAAAATATTCCATTCAGTCATAATTCTGTGTCAAGCTCTGTCTTATATTTAGTTTTAATCTAGCTACGTTACATACTGAACTTCTTTTTAAAGATTAATTCTGCCACTTTGAAGACCTTTCTGTCAAGTTTTTATCTTATTTACCTATCAAAATACTTTATTAGATCCTTTCCTAGTCTTTCCTCTCCAACGACTGTACGTAGCTTCAAGATCTATAACATGAGGGCATGAAAGAGCACTCGCTCATGGGGGGAATTAAGACAATTCAACTTCCTAAAAGATGTATGGTATCCATGTGGGGTTACCCCACTTCCAGCAAGCACATCTTCCTTCATACACGAATATTCGGTTGCAAACGTACATAACCGAGACGGGGAATATACCATTCAAACTTACAACAGTAAAACCCGAGACCACGACGGTGCAACAAGGAGGACGGCAAGCACAGACCCCCTCACACATGACACCGCAGCAGACATACATCAAAATACTTAGGTTCATTATTACATCAGACGGCTGATACAGTACTGCCAACCCCCCGCTGGCTGTTCTACCTTACCAGCGTGTTACCAGTTCGGGTGGTGCACAACCATCCCAATAACGCCCCTGAGAAAATGAACATCTGGCAATAAGATGCTCAGAACTTCAGTAAAAGATTCTAATTAAGGTGTATTCTGATCTGATGTTATCTTTCGCAATGCCGCTTGACAACGCGTTCAAGATAACCGTAACAGTCGAATTGATATCTTAAGATAATAGCGGTTTTACACCTGCATCACAGCAACTTAAAAAAAAAAAAATCACAGGATTTTAATTAAAGGATCAAGTCATCAGACGTCACGCCATCATTACCAAAGGTCGTCCCGTCGTACTCAAGCGGTCATACAGTCGTGTATCCATGGGTCGTACTAGAAGAGATCAAACTTTGGTACACTTCACATACCACCGGTTAACAGACAACTACATTCTCCCGAATTGTAAGTACAACTGACTAAATTTACACCCACAGGTTTAAATCCAGTAACACTCCACACCCCAGGTTCTACCCAGCAACACTCCAGGTTCAACTCCTGTAACACTCCACACCCCAAGTTCTACCCCAACAACACTCCAAGTTCATCTGTAACACTCCACGTCACAGGATCTACCCCAGCAGCACCCCTGGATCAACTCCTGTAACACTCCATACCCCATGTTCAACCCCAGTAACACTCCATACCCCAGGTTTAACCCCAGTAACACTCCAAGTTCAACTGTAACACTCCTCGCCACAGGTCCTACCCCAGTAACACCCCAGGTTCAACCCCAGTAACACTCCAGGTTCAACTGTAACACTCCACACCAAAAGGTTCTACCCCCAGCAACATTCCAGGTTCAACAAAAACAACACTCCAGCCTGTACCCACCTGCTCCACACAAGTAACCCTTGCCTTTCACATGACACTTCTGCACTGTCAACAAACAAGGGCTGTGGGGCATTAATTAACACACTGGCAATGACACTGTTTTGATAGGTATACTAATTATAATTCATGACCCACGTTGAGCGTGTGGTGAATATTTTGTGTTGCGTCCATGAAACGTGTTTACGTAGATGCATGTACCCAGTACGCTGGTATGGTTTCTTTGTTCCATCATAAATAATAATAATAATAATAATAATTTTTCCCGTACACCTAACCGCTTCTCTCGTCTGAGCAAGGCAGCGTCAGCAACACACGAGGAAAGGCCTCCTGAGCACACATCCACCCTACCTGTGGTGTACAATGACTAAAACTAAGAGCTTAACCCTGTCCACAGCCTAGCACCACGTACCATTCAATGGTCTACCTTGACAGCATCACGTGTTCTGGTTCGGCCCACGGACAGCAAGTTGCTCCTTATGTACCACAGTGATCCAGTTCATCTTAAAAAAAAAAAAAAAAAAAAAAAAAAAAAAAAAAAAAAAATCCTCTCGACCTACTGAATTTCAGGCCACACTAATCCGAAGCTTCCTTCCATCTCTCCTCGGTTTATCCCTCTACCCGACTGCTCCCTCCATTTCTAGCACGTAGATCGTCTTCGACAAGTCTTCCTTCGTTCATCCTCTCCTTATGTCCAAATCATTTTAGTACACCCTGGGTCGGTTCTCTCAATCAACCTAAAAACCTGGGCTTCTCCCATTGCTGTTCTACTGTCTATACAGCCTTTGCCAACACTTAATCCAATAAACCGTGATTATTTTCATTATAATTATTAGAATAATTAATGGTTCACTGAATAAACTGTAGTCAAAAGCTGAGAATATACAGAATAATATACACACACTATCAAGAGTGGGACTAGAAAATAAAACAACAGAAGGGCAGGGAGATCAAACAGACATGTTTACATATACATTAGGGGTGTCTACTGAATATTGAAGGTCACAATGGCGAGGACTGGGGGCTGGTTTTGACAGCGGTCTGTTCGAGCTGAGACGGTGCTCTGACGCGGCTGTAGTGCTGAACTGCAACCCCAGGTACGAGGGATCCATGATGGCATGCAGGTGACGATGGCAAGATGGTACAGTATGAGGTCGAGATAATTAGGGAGAACTGGATGGACCTATGTGTTCACCGCCTCATGACATATGGTGTAAGAAGAAATGCGAATGATCTCGTATGCTCCTTTTTCTTTATTCTTTCCCAGTCGTCCCTGTTGTAAGGCGGAAAGGTGGGGAAAACCCAGGCGGTGGAAGCTGAGGTCAGCCAGCCCGGGAAGAATTAAAGATGTGTAGACGTTCCTGAGCACACGCGAGGAGTCCTAATAGCATTGTGTGTGTTGAGTCGACGGGGTGCAGAGATTAATATAACTGGAAGATTTCATGTTGGTGCTGACGTATTCTTTCAGCTTAAGGATGTATTCCAGAGTGACACAGAGAATAATGACGGACTAAAACCAGGAGGGGTCTTGGGGGGAGGGGGGGGGATTGCTTAGTGAGACATTTAGTGGTCGAACCTGGATGGAAGCAAGGCTGTGACGTGGTTGGCGGTGGTCCAGTTCCGGAGGCTGTTAAGGGCGTTCTGGTGGGTGGTGCAGTCGGGAGACCAGTTTCCAAGGCTCACGGTATCTGGTAGCGTCGTTAACATCCTTCCATCGACCGTATGTGTGATTACCATTTGTATGTTACGGGAAGAGAGTTTTACACTCGTGTTACCCCTTCAATTAACCTTGTATATATACCACGTCTTTACTCTTATGTGCACACACACACACACACACACTCACCAATCTAAGCCATGTACTTATTTACTGACCAGCCTGAAGGGAAGGATGAACAGGAAGGTTCGCTGTGAGCCGACAGCCCTGTTCAGGATTCGATCCCAAACTCTTTGGAGACGGATAGCAACGCTAAAGATTGCACTAAGGAGTTTCGTGAATGCAGCGTGTTCGAGGATAGGATGGGATAGGACGATGTGGAAGGGAAGCTATAGTTTCAGTGGGAGAGAGACGTACTGGAGAAGCTATAGTTATAGTGGGAGGGTAGTTCAGTTGGGTGGAAGGGAAGATATAGTTTCAATGGGACACAGAAGCCTAACACTTGCCCATCACGAGGGCCTGGCCATATTATATATATATATATATATATATATATATATATATATATATATATATATATATATATATATATATATA
>JAYMFT010199422.1:0-11702 GCA_038088735.1 Panulirus argus
TCGAAGCTTTGGAACTCTCTACCTTCTCATGTCTTTCCCAATAACTATGACCTGGCTCATTTCAAAAGACTGGTCTTTCACTTTCTCAAAAATTTGAAAATACTTTCCCTATCTTTTTTTCCCTGTTTCCTAATTCTCTCTATATTTCAATTGGGGCCTGGCCTTGCTGTGGACTTTTGTCCGTGACTGGAGCCTTCAACATAAAAAAAAAAAAAGATGCAAACAAAAAGTTTAGTACAAAACGTCTTTTCAATTCCAAAACAGTTCTTGCTTAAGCTGGAATGGCAAACAAAAATAGAAAATAAAAACACTTTCCAACCCCTGCCGCTCTGAAAGTAAGATTACCTTTCGTAATTTCCTGTTTTGTCTCCTTCCCAGGTTGGTTGCGAATGAGATCCAATAATCCATCTTCATCCAACTGTTTTGTACCCAACTGTTCAGCCTAGTAAGACATCATATATTAGATTAGACATCCCAAACAGTGTATTTCACTTGGTAAAAGTCTTTTAAAAGAAAAAGCTTATTTTCAATAAAAATCTTAAACAGTCAGAAATCTTATCATAAATGCAAATCTTTTTTCTGAAATTATACAAGAGAGTCATGCATACACATTCCATCACCCTACTGAAATGTCTGCTTGAAAATGCAGTACTATCAAGTCAGCTAATGAGAGGCATGATAAAGAGAACATTCAGTACAACAAAGAAAGAAAGCTAATGATGAATATATTCATTATATAAAATATACAAAACAAAATTGAGTACTGTTGCAATGTATGGTCCCAACCAAACACTGAGAATCTGGTAACATTAGAGAAAATGGAACTGGTAGTGAATACCTTTGTCTAAACACTTACCTTCTGTAATTTCTTCTCTCCAGCTTCGGAACCTAGCACAAGGTAGGATGTGTTGCGACTTACAGAGGACGTAACTTTACCCCCATACTTTTTTATAAGTTCGGCTGCTTCTTCCCGGTCCAAACTACAGTATACACCACTTAAGACAAACACTAAGCCTTGCAAACAATTAGGTGCACCCTGAAAAGAGGAAAAAAAAATATTCAAAAGAATCTCATATATCCTAAATTCTAGTCTACAATTATCAAGAACCAATTTGTTCTATGGTATGCTGAAAAGAAGAAAAAAAAAATATTCAAAAGAATCTCATATATCCTAAATTCTCATCTACAATTATCAAGAACCAATTTGTTCAATGGTATGCCTGTGTGCTGCTTCTTCTATGAATTCCCATCCCCACTCCCCTTACAGAGGCAAAATGGTCTGTCGTTAATCTAATACCTCATGAACCCAATGCTGCTTAACTTACTTTGTAACCAACAAAAGTTTTAGATGCATTAAGATTATATACTAAGGAATAATAATAAGGTATGCAACAGGGTAATCTGAGTTATGTAACATGCAACTTTTTTAATGATAAACATAAAATTTTCAAATCTAAAGCATCAATTCCTTATATTAAATATAAAATCATGCAATCCTAGATCTGAAGTCAATACTCAAAACTATTAAGTGGTATAAGCTGAGGGTAACAAGGGTGATTATAACATCTAAAACATGTAAAAGATGTAGATATCACAACTGAGTTTAACTTCTGAAAGAATATTCATAACAACATGCACAATGATCACATGCTCTTAATATTCTTCAGCCTAAAACCATGGCATACGGTAAGAGGAACTGTAGTTGTAATGTTACATAAGAAGGCCCAAGACCTGATACCAATCTGTGACAAATACCACTTTAATGTATTTATATATATATCTTCTTTTCATTCATATTTCCTCAGCCTTCTAGCCTTGGCATGTTTACATCAATAACAAACAACTGATTCTCTGAGCATAAATTCTTGTTTAGCTCCTTTTTCTATTCATACCTATAGATGAAATGACAATACAAAACAGAAATACATTTACAAATAAATGTACATCAGGTATAAAAAAAACTGTAGTGGTGTGGCATGTGGGGGGGTAATGCACAATTAGAGAATGTAACTAAGGAATAAGAAGCAGTCTAGAAAAGCAACAGAGTACTTTAAGGGCCTTATCTGTGATATTAGATTCTAATTTCAGTACAGTAAACATTACAGGTTAATGCTGAAGGTGTGCAAATAACGACATTCATCACTCCCTCCTGATGTGACCTCACTTAATCATGGAATGTGATTAACTGTGGGCCTTACCTGCGGATGGTAGGCATTGGTTTCGGTACATTATACCAGTTTATGACCAGTTTCCCTTAACATCAAAATACAGCTCATTTTCCGGAATATAAAGAACACACAAGAATTGTAGTACAGATGGCACAAAACACTCAAAATAGCATAGAAGACCCAGTCGGCATGACATTCCTTTTCTGTATGAATCTATACAATTTTGCTTCTTGAACTCCATTCAAATGATGCAACACTGTATTCTTTTGTTCAATATGATTCACTAGAGGTTGTACCATCGTGCAGTAATCATCAGCAGACAAATTTAATGTTGGTATATTTCTACTAGAAGGAAAACAAAATGTGGCAAAGCAGCTGGGATGGCATTGCAGTTGAATCTATTAAGATAGGGGTGATTATGTTGACTAGTTAGTAAGGATCTTCAGTCTACGTATGGATCATGCTGAGGTGCCTGAGGATTGGCAGAATGCATGCATAGTGCTATTGTATAAAGGCAAGGGAGATAAAAAAGGTGTGCTCACACTACAAAGGTATAAGTTTGTGGTTTCGTTGCATTACACATGACAGCTAGAGACTAAGTGTGAGCGAACGTGGCCTTTTCATCTGTTTCCTGGCGCACCCTCACTGTCACAGGGGGTGGTGATGCTATTTCCTGTGGGGCAGGGTGGTGTCAGGAATGCACGGATGCAGGCAAGGATGAATATGTACATGTGTATATGTGTATATGCATGTGTATGTATATGTTGGTTTGTATTTGTATGTATGGTGCATATATGTGCATGTATGTATATATGTGTGTATGTGAGTGAATGGATCTTTCTTTGTCTGTTTCCTGGCGCTACCTTGCTAATGCGGGAAACAGCAATCAAGTAGAATAACATAAATAAATAAATATAAAGTTTGTTCAGTGTACCAGGGAAGTTGTATGGAAGGGTAATGATTGAGATGGTGAAGGTATGTACAGAGCACATGATTAGGAAGGAGCAGTGTGGTTTCACAAGTGGTAGAGGATGTGTGGAATCAGGTGTCTGCTTTGAAGTTTGTGTTGAGAATACTTAGAGAAACAGATGGATTTGCATGTGGCATTTTGGATCTTGAGAAAGCATATAATGGGTAGACAGAGATGCCTTGTGGAAGGCCCTAAGAATACATATTATGGGAGGAAAATCGCTAAAGGCAATATGAAGTTTTTATCAAGGTGCATGGCATGTGTATGAGTAGGAGGAGAAGAGAGTGATTGGTTCCAAGTGAAGGTTAGTCTGCAGCAGGGGTGTGTGGAGTCACCATGGGTGTTTAACTAGTTCATAGATGGGGTGGCGAGGGAGGTACATAGAAGAGTCTTGGAGAGAGGGGCGAGCATACAGTCTGTAAGGGATGAGAGGGTGTGGGAAGTGAGTCAACTGTTGTTTGCTGATGATACAGAACTGGCAAAAGATATGAGTAAGTGCAGAAGTTGGATATAGGGTTTGGAAGAGCGTGTGAATGGAGGAAGTTAAGAGTAAATGTGAATAAAAGCAAGAGTATTAGGTTCACCATGGTTGAGGAACAGGTTAGTTAAAGGTTGAGAGTTTGAACAGAGAAAGTGTTTTAGATACCTCTTTGAGTTTAGGAGTGTGTGAAAGGGGGAAGTTGGGAATTAAAGTGAATAAAAGTAAGGTAATGAGGTGTAACAGGGACAAGATAGGATAGGCTGAGTGTGATTTTGAGTGGGGAAAAGCAAGGGAAAGTAATGTGCTTTATGTAGCTGGGAGCAGACATGGATGGATGCAACTGTGCTAAGTTAGTCATATGGTGGGAGAGGGATCTCAGGTCCCGGGTGCACTGATGGGTCAGCGTCTGTTAAGGGATATATGGGTGTTTGAAGGTAAAGCAGCCCTGATGGGCTGTATGTAAGGGTACAAATCTTGGACCCTGAATACAAAAGAATGGATGAGGGTGGATGTACTGGAAATCAATTGTACAAATCTTGGACCCTGAATACAAAAGAATGGATGAGGGTGGATGTACTGGAAATCAATTGTACCCTGACAGTATGTGCTATACGATTTCATAATGTAAGGAACATCAATGTATGAGTGAGGCGTGGTAGTAAGTGCAGTCTAATTGAGAGAGAGCTGCCTTGGGTGTACTGAAGTGGTTTGAACATACAGAGAAGACAACTAAAGAAAGAAAGACAAGGAGGAAAAACTTGGCAGGAGTAGACAATAAGATGGTGCCACGGCCTAAACATACAGGAGTGCAACAGTCGTGCAAGGGACACAGCAAATGTGTAGAACGTGGTATATGGTGGGTCAATGTGCTGTCAATGGGCTGAAACTGGGCTTACAAAACAGCCAAGGAAAACCACAGAATTGGTCTGTGGGGTTTAGTTACCAATAGGGAACACTGGTTTCGGTGTATTATCCATGACAGTTAGATGGTGGGCCAGAGCAAAAGAGGCCTATGGTTCTTCTGTCAATTGCACTACCTTGTTTAAGCTGGAATGGCAAACAAGTAAAACAAATATTTTACCTACTACTCATAACACTAGCCAATAATAATAATAATAATAATAATAATAATAATAATAATAATAATAATAATAATAAATGGTTGTAATAATTTGCACCATATGTACAGCACAATTTCTTACATATACTTACTTGACCTAAACCTACTCATCTTTTCCCCACCTTAGTAAAGCATCATTTGGGAACAAACTAGGCCTTAAAAGGTAAATTTTCACTTGGCTCCTTTTCTTTTCATTCTTTTCAACAGATGGAGAAAATTTCCAACCCTCTATTCTTATCTACTGTAGTTGCCTTCTACAGCAAACATTAGGTAGGGTATACTGAAAGTATTCATTATCCCTTATCCCCAGGAACTTGTACAAATGCTGTACAGTATATATTTCCCAACTAAACATAGCTTCTAACAGATGGAAAATCACAATGACGTCCCCAATTCTTAAAACGAAAGAGATATAACAGCGAGGCATGCACTGAATAGAAGAATTATAACAGCATGGGAGCCTGTCAACAGCATGAACCAGGGCATATAAAGCAGTCTGGGGAAACAGCAGAGAGGTCCGCAGAGCTTGGATATAGATAGGAAGCTCTAGTTTTGATGCAACATACATGTCAGCTAGAAAGCGGATGTAAGGAAGTGAGGCCATCGTAAGTCTGTTCCTGGTGCAACTTTATGCCATTCAAAGAAAATGCAAAGATGAAAGAAATAAAGAAAACATGGCATACTTTACAAAATGGAATGATAACTGAAAAATCTAACTCACCTCAGGGATTTCTTTACTTCCAGGGTTGGCTGGTCCTGATCTACGTAGAAATTTGAAATAGGCTTCCCTAGAATGTTTCTTCTTCTCATCCTGGGGAGTGGTGTCCCCTTCAGCAGTAACCTTGGTCGTCACAGTTTTCTCTGGTGTAACCTTGCCCGTCTCAGTTTTCTCTGGTGTAACCTTCTTTTCAACTTTTACCGCTGTCTCTATAACTGCATTTGGGAAATGTCTCATTAGACTTACACTTTCTGTCTTTATGTTTTCATCCATCAGTTTTCCTTTTTTAATCGCTCTTTCCTCTTTACTGTGTTTTTCTTTCTTAATATGTTTTTCTTGTTTCTTAAATGATTTTACGTCCTTACTCGGACTTCCCCTGTATTTCTTCCCTTCTGTTTTCACATCTTTCTCACTTATTTTTTGCTTTAACGTGCCAAGGCTTTCTTCTGTTTCTTTGTCTCTATCTCCTCTCTCATCTCTGTGATGGTTTCTGTTTTCTCCATCTGTCCCTTTGCTATACTGAAAAGCCTTTAACTTTGATGATAATTTACTGGATGCAGTGGATTGTACAGGATTTTTATTTGGAGGACTATTTTCATTTGGCTTTGGCTTCTCGTCATCATGTGATGGGATTTTACATTTCTCCTCAGGTGATGGGGTTTTACATTTCTCCTCTTGTGATGAGGTTTTATATTTCTCCTCATGCGATGGGGTTTTACATTTCTCATCATGCGATGGGGTTTTACTTCTCTCCTCATGCGAAGGAGATTTCGGTTCAAGTCGTGGCTTCTTGGATGTGTGCTTTTGCTGCTTATCTAACTGTTGGAGGGTTTTTTCAAAGTCATTATCACTGTGGCACTCTATAATCTCAATCTCATCACTCTGAAAGTGAAAAATACTAAGTAAATATCTACAGCTGAAGAAGAATGAAAATACGTACGGGAAATTCATGCTTAAAATCAAACGATCAAAATTACACATGGCTTCCTCTCTACTATCCACTTTTATCCCAGTTATTCCACTCCACATACTTCAACTCAACGTACTTCAACTCAATTTCACACAATTACTTTCAGCGTAAAAGTCCCTAACAGAACTCAAATGTCTACCATGCATGTTATATGGTTAAAACTTCCCTGGCAGCTTTCCTACTATTTATCACAAGCCTTCTCCATATCTAATTTTGCACTGACTTTCTTCATTTTTCCTGGATTATATTTCAGTCTATCTATATCTCTGATGCCTGTTTTCTTCAGGAACTCCCTCAAGGGCGTGGCCTGGCAAAAGCCTCCATAACTGGTGAACTCCAATGCTGCTTCTTAGCCTTTAGCACCTCACCCTTAACAGGTCACTAACAGAGGGCATCTTGTGACAAAGGGAGATTCTTTGTTTGTGGACAGAATGCCAGTAGTTCATGCGAGGTTCAGGCAGAAAGAAAAGACACTTACTTGGGTCAGAGAAGTGCAATTTGACAATCACTGAAGTGTTTGCTCACTACAAAGCCATTAAATCCCTCCTGATACAAAATAGTACCGTACCTCCCTGATCGGTGGCTACCTACCAACTACTATTTTTCACCTCCCTAAATTCAAAATTGCAGCCGACACACCCTACCTCTTCCTAAACACACCTTCATCTAAAATGGAAATGTTCTTCTGAAAAAATCTTATACTAATCCCTCTGCAATGTTGGTGATTCTTGCTGAATCCACTTTTACCACTCAACTGTCCATACGTTCCAATTCCTTCGACAACCATCCTGATTCTAACAACCAGAGTGCTTTCAGTGCTTGCCACAGTCCCTCATCATCTAACACACAACGTATGAAGCACCCACGGCAACACATCATTCTTACTTTTCTCTTACAACTTTAAACCAGCTCCTCGGTCCACTTTAAAGGACTGCTCCCACTTTTCCGTAAGTATAAGGGCCTCTTACCTTCTTCTTCTTTGATGGGACACTCTCTTCTTCACTCCTGAACACCTGAGCCTTCCCAAAGAAGGTGGAAGGAGACACAGGCTTCAACTTTGGAGCATCCGGCTTTGGCAGAGCTTTGGTCTTTCTTCTGTCCTCGCTCTTTGCTTTTTTCTTGGGTTTACTTGTAAATATATCATCATCTGTATTATACAACCAACTTTTAAAAATGAGAAAAATAGTATAGGTTAAAGTTTCAGTACATTCTTTTCAAAAGACTAAAAATTCAACTTCAAGATGTTTTTAACCAGAACGGAACTTCTTTTTTTCAATATATCAAACTAGACCAATCAAAGCATGACATGTCTCCCCTAACTCAGATGTCCCACTCAACAATATGCCAGGCTGGTGACATCACTGCATCTTACTGAATAAGATCTATTTCAAAAGCTTTGACTAAAATCTATCATTCCTTAATTATTCTAATGATCAGAAATTACAGTTAGGAATGATCAAATAGACAAAAGTACGGATATATTTTCAGGAATCGCATTTGGAACTGGGATATTGAAATCAGGAGTATATTGCAGGCTGAGTCCAGGAATGCCCAGCAGATACAAATCTATCAACAGAATATATCATAAGAGGATTTAAACAATAGTTTTTAGCATGGTGTTCTTCATTACAAAATAAAGTATGGATTGTCAAGAGATATAAACATACCAGAATCTTCCGAGTCCACAATTTTATGTTTCTTCCTGACTGGGGGAAGCGGTTCCTCCTCGTCGGAGTCAATAATCACATAGCTTTTCTTACTTTCCTTTGCTGAACTTGAAGGCTTTCCTGAAGTTTTCCTATCAATTGGAGCAAAATATTTCCGTATATCCTGAGGGACAAATGAAAAAAATTAATATAACACATACTAAATGGCACCCATATGGCGCATATCCATAAAACAAAATAAACCTGTGAATCAGAGCATGTGTTAAAATTTTCCCTGCACTTCAAGATGTTGGCAGATATGAACAATCTAATAACTTCCAACCAAACTTAGTTGCATCAAAATTCATCAATTTGATCAACAGAGTTCAAATTCCCGGGAATCTTGTTAGCCACAAAAGCATCTATACACTCTGCTGGAGCTGTTAAAACCACAAGGTAAAATTCCAATTTAATGCTGCCATGCTATTCACTTCTAAGAGCTGATGTAGATAGATGAAACATAATTCGTGACACTGGTTTCCATTCTGTGATAAATGAATCAAAAGTGGGGAAGACTACGAAGATCAGGGAAAATAAGGAGTTAAAAAAATCAAAGACATTCAGGAATCATCCAAACTTACATAAATCTCATCTAACTTCCCCGTCTTAAATTTCGACATTCAATCCAAAATATACAATAACTTTCTTTAGATCTTTGAGGCCACACAATTTACAGGCACTGACAATGCTTTTGTTGATTATACCTAAGCACAGAAAGAAACAAGGGGCTATGAAAATCAGGAGAATGTGTGGTAAATTTCCGTAAAAATATCTGAAATTATCAGAAAACCTTGGAAAAATCTCACCTCATTTCCCCTAACAGCCCAGAGTAACTTCAAATATCAATGCAATTATCAAAATAAGTCATCAATCTTGTCTGTTCCGTGAGATCACATTGTATAGCAAAGTCTTATGGATCCTATTTAGGTAATGTATCAATATACAGTTGCACATATTTTTGCTAAAGGATTTTGATGGACGTGGTACAATACTCAAAGGACATCCAAGAGACAATATACAAATTAGTTTCTATGGAAAGCTAGGCAAGGATTTCATGAGTTAATTCCTATATATTTTTCCCTGAACTACTTTCCTAACCCATTTTCTGTGATCTTCCTTGCCCTCCCTACTATAACTAAATTTATCAACGAGAACTAAAGATGAATCTATCGTATCAAAGGTTAATATATCAAACAAAAAATTTACCTATCATATCAGAGATCAATTTATCAGAGATCAATTATCATCGATTAATGAGTAATTCTAGTTTACGCCCAAGTTACGAAATACTTTTATAGATGAAATATCTTCCTTAATAATGATGTGAGGTAAATGATATATATCAAAGTACTTCTGAAAAATAAATCTACTGATTTCTACATTAACAGTAATTTCATAACTTCTGTTGAACATAAAGAGAAAAATACTAAAATGTATCATTTCTAAGATTAATTTATCATATCCAAGATTACTCCATCAAATCAAGGATACCAAATAAAACATTAATCCATTACATTAATTCGTAGTTTGACAGATAATCATAATAAAGATTATTCGTCTAAATGTGATTAATACCAAAACCGTCTGATTCCATACAAATACAAACCTCATGCGATATACTTTAATTAATCAACTCAATAATAAGCTAATGCGGGTAGAATATAAAGCCTAATCTACCCAAAAAAAATTCAAAGCCCTAATTCAAATCAAAAATTCATATTTATATTTAAATCCCCCCCAAGGACGTCATGGCCCCCAGCATCATGGAGGCTCCTGAACCTCTACTCTCGCCTCCTCATCACCTAATCACTCGGCAATTAGCCTCCCCTAATGGCCCCGTGCCTCCTGATGACCCCTAGAGCTGGGATAACCACTGACACCGGTGAATAATGGGGAGAAACCCTCACCATGGCCAGCCCCAGCTCCTTTCCCGCGATTTTGTCAACAAACACAAACAGTAGACAAGAGACTAACGCGTTGCGCAATGGGTTCTATTCTATAGATAGATAGTTAGATAGTTAGATAGATAGATAGATGGATGGATGGATATGATATAGATATAAATATATAATGCCATGGGGTGTATCAGGCATAAATATAGCCAGAGAGTTTACTCTATATTATATATACCTATTTATCTGATTTGCATATGGGGAAACATGGAAGGGTTTATGCATAAATCTATATTTTCTTTCTTTTCATTCTGCACCTTGGTAGATATTTACTTGATGTGTGAAATACTCCTACTATGCGTTAAGACGTAATTTGTCCTTAAGGATGATATAAGTCAAAAGTAAATGGCAAATTCGTTACGTAATGTAAATGATTTGTTTCCAAATTGAATTTACCGATACGGTGGGATAAACTAATTCCATCATCATCATTTTAGCTGAGACGGCACGGGCAGCTGAGGCCCTAATCAATGTCATCCCATTAACGTTATATGTGTATACATATACCATAGCTTGAGCCAGGTACCTATTTTATCGGCCAACCCCTAAGGGTGGATGAACAGCTGGGTTGACTGTGGGCCGACTGCCGCAACCACGATTCGAACCTATGCGCTCGACCCTGGGCGGCCCGTGAATGCGTCATGGTCAGCAACGCTTAACGCTACATCACGGGAGTTCAACTCTCCAGCTGTTTCATGTGCACAATGTAGTCAATGACCTCGTTGCTTTGTGCAGTCGTAAAATCTGTGGACCAGAGTCCTCCAGAAAGAAATGATGTACAAAGAAGGAAAGACAAAATAAGGAAGATAATTCCACAGCTCAGCTGTTTTTTTAGGAAGGAGGTATACTTACAACCAATCCTCGAATGGCCGGACTCTGCACAAAAACTGTTGGAAGCAGCAGTGTAATGTGTGCACTTGCAGACAGCACGGGAGAGCAATGGCCTCCCCCCAAAAAAAGATAGCCTGTAATATTTTGTGCCATATTACTTTGCCCAGGCCTTATCTCCCTTCAGCTGCAATGTAGGATAAGCACGGGATCTTGCTAACCCCTCACTCCTGTAGCAGATCCATGGGATCCTGGCATGGTGTCTTTCCTCTTCCTGCACAACCACAGGACCTCAGAAATGCTTCCTTGCTCCTGTAGAAGCAAGGAAGCATTATCACAAGGTCTGGTTGCTCTGCAGGAGGTAGACATTAGCCATTGTCCCATGGTAATAATGCCATCTGGGGTGTGAATTATAACTGAGCATAAATACTCTTTTTTAGCTACTCAGGGAGCACACTTATACCATTAAATTGAAGCTAGATTTGGCAGTAATGTGTCAAGCTGAGCAGTTATCCATTTATATGTACTATTCATGAAGGTTTGTAGAAAGGATGTAGACACAAAGGCTTCAGAAAATTGGATCAGTTTTATTATATATTTAACACAGGATTCTCCTTCAAATGGAAATGACTTTCATTTCTGAGCACAATGCTTGCTGCTTACCTTATGAAATCCTCTTATAAGAACATTGTTTTAACGCTTTTCTACCTGAGAGAATATATATATATATATATATATATATATATATATATATATATATATATATATATCCCTGGGGCCAGGGGAGAA
>JAYMFT010199433.1:0-11702 GCA_038088735.1 Panulirus argus
CTGTCTGTTTTTCCCAATTTCTCAACTCTCTCTATATTTCAATTAGGGCCTGGCCTTGATGTGGACTTTTGTCCGTGTCTGGAGCCTTCAAAAAAAAAAAAAAAAAAAAAAAAAAAAATTTAACATTTCTTCACCCCGATGCTTCTCTTACTAATCTTATAACCCTCCCTCCATAATCTCCTTTTGAAATATCCAAAAAGCACTTCTCTCTCTGGACTGGACTGAAAGAGTGTGCCTCTGAACTTGCACCTGTGCTTGCTTCTCTGTTCAGTTTCTGTTTAAAGATCAGAACTTTTCCTTCTTGGAAGCATGCATTTGTACATCCCATTCCTAAGAAGAGTGACCCTTTTAACCCTTCTAACTGTTGCCCTGTTGCTTTGACATCTACTATGTCTAAAGTCTTTGAATCCCTCCTCAGCTTCAGTATCCTCAGACATCTTGAATCTCATAGCCTTCTCTCTGATCACTAGTATGGCTTCCATAAGGTAAGATCCACTGGTGATATTCTTTCTTACCTTACTAATGTCTAGACATCATCCCTGAGAAACTCTGGGGAATCCTTTGTAGTTGACCTTGATATATAAAATCTTTTAACAAGGTATGGCAATGGGGTCTTAACTCTAAGCTCCCCTCTTCTGTCTTCCCTCCCTCACTTTGCTCCTTCATATCTAGCTTCCTCTTTGGCTGATCTATCTCCATGGTTGTTGATACATCAGCCTCTCCCTCGTTTTCCATTAACAGTGGTACCCCTCAGGGGTTCTATGCTGTCTCCTGCATTTTTTCTTCTTTTTATCAATGATTTACTTTTCCCTACATATAACTAAATGCACCCATACACTGATGACTCAAAACTGCATTCCTCCACATCATTCACTTCTGCTCCTTCGCCTTTCACTCAAACTCAGACTCAGACTGGGTTTCAGTGGGGTAGATGAAATGTGGTTAAGTTTAATGCCTCCAAGACCCAGTTTTTGCCCATCTCTGTATCAAAATTTCCTCACTACTTTCTTCTCTCCTTTGATGATTTTATAATTCCACCACTTAATGAACATACTTGGTGTTACATTAACATCTACTCTTTCTTGGAAACCCCACATTATGGAAATAGCTAAGACTGCTTCCAAGAAACTGGGAGTCCTGATTAGGTGTCAAAATTTCTCTTCCTCTGAACACTTGCTCCATTTATTCAAAGGAATGATCTGTCCTTGTATGGAGTACTCCTTTTACATCTTGGGGAGTTCTAGCTCTGTAACCTTACTTAACAGAGTTGAGTCAAAAGCAGTCCGACTTGTCAGCTCTCCAAGGTTAATTTCAAAACTTGACAAACTTTCAATATGACGCAAAATTGGTTTACTTTCCCTCTTTTATAGGTACTTATTTGGTTTTTGCTGCTATGAGCTGGCTGCTAGTGTGCTCCACCACTAGCTAGACTTCACAATACTGGGTAAGCTGCTGCATCATGTGATTACTGTGTAACCACTGGCAAACCAAGGATGGGCCAATTTGTTAACTATTCTTTCTGTACACCTTAATTAAAGCTTTGGAATTCTCTATCCTCTCATTCTTTTCCAATAATTATAGTCTGGCACTTTTTGAAAAACAGGCTTTTCACTTCCTTCAAAATTTGTAAATACTTTCCCTTGTCTCTTCTTTTTCCCTTTCATTGACCTCTCCATATTTCAGTTTAGGCCCAACCTTGATGTGGACTTTTGTCCATGATTGAAGCCTCCAATGGAAAAAAAAAAGTTTTAGCGTATGGTCACAGATGGTTTAAATATACTAAATGATGAAGCTTTAAGCGTCAGTAGTATACAAATGTAAAACTATCTTCCTGTACTGTAAAAATAGGTAATTACAAAGAGGTAATTACTGGGTAGGAGTGGAAAAGGGATACAGTGTCACCTGGTGATAAGCAAGATAACTGTTTGTTTTACTTCAGTAAGAATACACACAGATAGACAGACAGATAGACGGACACACACAAAGACAAGAGAAAAAAATCAAATAGAGACAGACAAAACAGCAGAAATGGATTTAGATAAGGGAGAATATCAAGACCAGGCAACTGTGAAAAGATCCACAAAAAGGAAGCAAGAGAGGGATTAAACACATAACAATAGAGATTAAAAGTTTTGAGGTACTGGATGAAGTAATAATAAACCAGGATCAGAGATTAATGAAATTACAAATGGAAATATTGAAACTTACAAATCACTTCAAAGATCGTGAGAGTTGTCAAACAATGAAAGAGGAACTAAGGGAATTAGAAATTGAAATAGTTGATCATGAGCACAGACTGGCATCAGTTGAGGGAGATGATAAAGCATGTAACCATGGGAATGAAGGTAGACTTATTAAAGAGCAGGAGACGTCAAATGGGACTAATCTAGATGTCCTAGAGGTTGCTAAATAAGGGGAACTGCCCATAACACTGAGCACATTTTCTAATAGCGGAGAGTGAGGTGCAGTTTTTAGGTCTGGGCAAGATTCTGAGAATACTGACTGACACAGTGGGTTAGGAAGCTGAGGAGACTGACAGCGAGGTGTCCAGGCACTGAATGAAACTATAGCAAAAGTATTATGTACTGTTAGAGACACAACAATTAGAAAAATTTATGGTCAGATCAGAATTTCAGAAAAGTGCAGAGCATACAGGATCAGTGCCTATTAGCAAGAAGGGAGATAGAGAAAGCCAGAAACACACTAAAACTGATGGACCTAGCTGCCAGGTGAGTGGCATGTAAATTAGAAAAATCAGTCAACCAGGAGCTCAACAGACATAAATCTTTGTTTATTTTTGGAATGGATGAAGAACATACACCAAATTAAAAGGAAAAGGGAAATAAACAAGAAATGGTAGTTAAAGGGTTACTAATTGCAATATATTACCAGATACAGTCTCTGTGGTAAAGGAAAGAAGAAGAACTGGTGTTTGTAATCAAAATATAAAGGGATGAATTATTATGGTTACAACTGATGTGGAGTCACCAAGCCAGGATAATTAAGATCGGCTAAGAAACTAAAAAAATGGTGAAATTCAGTTGAGTATTAATCAAGCATGACAGACCAAGGGAAGAGAGGGAAAAAAATATAATGAGGCAAAAAACACAACCATCCCTGCCAGTGCTTCTGATAGGTCAGGAATATTAGGCATTAGTAATGGTAGACAGAGAGTATTGTATAGAAAAGCTGATGTATTAATAGTACATGGTAAAGAGCTAGAATTTAAGAATCATATACGGGAAAACACACCCGATATTGTTGGAGTTATGGAAACAAAGTTTATCAAAGTGATAAGATCTTATCTGATCTGTTCAGAAGGGTGCATGAATGTAAAGAAGGAAACAGAAGACAAAGGAGGAGGATGTTTGACTTTCCTAATAAGACATAACTTTATATAATGGGAATGGTAACTGTAGGAACGAAGTGCATAGTAGTATAAAAGACTAAAATGGAATTCAAACAGCACAGCAACAAACCATCGGGTCCCAATGGCTGTTTGTTATAGAGGAAAAGATATGAAATCATAGAGGGTTAGTAGCCAGTACTTCTATTTATCAGATAGATGGCTCCTTAGCTACAAAAATAAAAAAAAAGAGCCCTCAGCTGCCACAGTATTCACCTGACAGGTGGAAAACACACGCAGATACTCAAAACTGCACACCATAGTTGGTAAAATGGTATCCATTAACTTGAGCATGGATTCCTGAAATCAAAGCTGATAATCCCCCATAGACTAGGGACCTCTGTATCCCTTCCTGTAATCTGTAAACCACACTTTTCAATCAGACTAGTCTGTAATTTGCCACAGTTTCCTGAACCCCTTAAAGACAGGCATGACATTTGTACTCTATCACTCCCTTGCCTCTACAACATTTCCATCGATTTTTTTTTAGCAATAACTCAAGTGCAATAGCAAGTGCTTCCACATATTCCATTCACTAATACAGAGAAACCTCATCAGGACCATGTGCTTTATATAGCTCAAGATACTAGTAATTTGCTGAAATATCTAGCAGCTTCAATGCTTTCTAAATCCTCTTTCTCAATGTGTTTCTTCATAATGTTCTTTGGTTCCCTTAAACAAGAATGAAATGAAATCTAGAAGTACTTTCACATCCATGTCACAGCACTTGCCTTGTGTCACAGCACTTGCCTTTACAGTTTTAAAGCACAAACAAATTTTCATGAAACAAATTTTTACAAATATGTAATATGAGGGTATTACCCATAAATAACAAAATCTTTTTGTACTAAATATCTCTTTATGAAGAATATTCTTACATGCTAAAACTTACTCGAGCTGGTGATGTGTAAGGCACTCCCATAACAAAGCCCTGACCACGTCCACCAAACCAGAGTGCACATCCAATGCTGTCATCCAGTACTGATGTTAATGGAGCAACCAAGTGACAGATTACTGACTCCCTCTCCTTTGCTAGTTCATCTGCAGTTACATTTATCTGAAAGAAGGGGGTACAAAACAATGTCATTTAATGTACTCATAAAATTTGGGACACTTTAAGCAACTTTAGACACTACAGATGAAGTAAGTTAACCACAAGCAAAAATAAAAAGGTACTCTCTCAATTCTGAGATAAATTTTTTGAATTTTTGAGGTTTTGCCATTAAACATTATTGTACTTACATACACTGTGCACATCATTTCCACTTGGTCATTCAATCTGCTTGTATGTAGCATACAGGGCATGTCCACTGGGTCAGGAAGGAAAAGGAATGTGTGTACTGTATTTTAGTTTTTCATGCTTGATCACCGTTTCCTTCGTCAGCAAGGTAGTGCCAGGAATAGACGAAAAAAGTCCACATTCGCTCACTTCCATTCTCTTGCTGTCATGTGTGATTCACCAACAAAAACACAGCTCCCTATCCACAACTAGACCTCACTGAACTTTCCACAGTTTACCCCAGGCACTTCACATGCCCTGGTTCAGTCCATTGACAGCACATTGACTCCAGTATACCACATCGTTCCAATTCACTCTATCCCATACGCTGCGTATATACAGAAATCCCTCGATTCAACAGACTAATAGGGGGAGGGGGTGTCCATTAATGCCAAAAGTCCAGTAAACCAAATGTAACCATTTTTTGATACCATATACAGTTCACACACTTTCTCTTAACTCCTCTATCACTTGATGCCATTTTGAATCATAAGGATTGCAAAATCATTTAATAGATAAAGTCATAATTCTTTGTATACAACCTGACCACATGATAGCTTGAGGCTGACTGAGACCGAAACAAAGTGAGTATATGAATATACCATGATAATCTGGTGATGTGGTGGGGTGAGAGAAACAGATTGGGTGGGAAACACTATACTGACTCTAACGATTCGACAGAGTTTTGATCACAGAATGAAAACAGAACAGGACTCCAGCTTATATACTTGTCATTGTCAGCCTTCACCCCCATGGGTACCTGGTGTGACCTCCTGAATGGTTATGCCCAGCAGTTGATCTTGACGCCTCTGCCATATTCCACTTGGCCGCCCCTACTGTGACTGATCTCGTAGCCTCCGTCAAGCTTGATCTCATTGCCTCTGTTGCGGTGACCTGTCTTATGGCCACTCTTGCAAGGCACACAAAGCCCTCCCAGTGATTAATGCTTTCTTTCGTCGCTATGTAAACTGCCTCACTCATTTTTCTTACTTTTCTTGAACTGCCCTTGCTTAGTATTTTCATCCCACTCCAGTTCAGCAGGTGCCCTTTTTTACTCTGCATTCACCAACAGTGACCTAGAGGTTCTGTGCACCCCTCCAACTCACTGGTAGTGCATGCAGAGGAAAAAGGGCACCTGCCAAACTGGAGTGGAATGAAAATACTATGCTACAGCATTTTGAGAAAAGTAAGGAAAACAATTAAGGTGGCTAACACAGCGACAAAAGAAAACACAAATCACCGAGAGGGCTTGTGTGCCTTGCAAGAGCAGCCATGAAACAGATCACCGTGGCAGAGGTGGCAAGATCAAGCTTGATGGAGATGACAAGGTCAGTCATGGCAAGGGCAGCTAGGTGGAACATGGCAGAGGTGGCAAGGTCAAATGCCAGGGGTAACCATTCAGGAGGTCACATCAGGTAGCCAGGAGAGTGAAGGCCAACAATGACCCATATATAAGCTGGAGTCCTATTCTTCTGTACTCATTCTGTGAACAAGACTTTGTTGAAACATTATAATCTGTATAGTGTTTCCCACCCAATCTGTGTTTCACCTCACCACATCACCAAAGCAAGTAGACCCTACGCTACCAAAAACAAGTGCGATATGAAATGCACATGGTGCGGCATTTGAGATTTATTATTTTGTCAATTATTATCAATTAATGTATTATTATTTGCCCAATCCGTTAAATCCAAATTCTGCTATATCAGGTCCATTAATTCAAGGGATTACTGTATACACAACAAACTTATACCTCTATAGTTTGAACGCTCAGTTTTATCCCCTTTGCCTTTATAAAGTGGCACTATACATGCATTCCACCAATTTTCAGGCACTTCACTATGATCCATATATACACTGATATCCTTACCAACCAATCAACAACAGAGTCACCCCCTTTCTTAATATATTCAACTGCAATGCCATCCACTCCCACTGCCTTGTTGCATTTCATCTTCCGCAAGGCTTTAACCACCTCTTCTCTCTTCACCAAACCACTTTCCATGACTCTATCACCTTGCATCCACCCTCAACAAAATACCTTACATCTGCCACTCTATCATCAAAAATATCTAACAATCCTTCAAAATACTCAATCCATCTCCACCTTAACTTCATTGCTACCTGTTATCACTTCCCCCATTACCCCCTTCACCGATGTTCCCACTTGTTCTCTTGTCTTTCGTACATTATTTACCTCCTTCCAAAACATCTTTTTATTCTCCCTAAAATAAAACTCTCTTATCCCAACTCTCATTTCCCCTCTTTTTCAATCCTGCAAATTCCTCTTGACCTCCTGCAACATTCTATTATACATCTCCCAATAATTTGCACTCCCTCCCTGTAAGTACCACCTAAATGCCTCTTTTTTTCTTTCACCAGCAGCTGTACTTCTTCATCCCAACACTCACTACCCTTTCTAATCTGCTTACCTCCCACCTTTCACATGCCACATACATCTCTTGAACATACCATCACTGCTTCCCTAAATACCTCCCAATCCTCATCCACTCCCCCTTACTTCATTTTCTTTCACCTTTAGCCATTCTGCACTCAATCTTTGCTGGTATTTCTTCACAGAAGTCTCCTTACCAAGCTCACTTACTCTCAACACTCTTCTCCCTGGCACTTTTTTCTCTTTTATGAAAACCTCTACAAATCTTCACCCTCACCTCCACAAGATAGTTATCAGATATTCCACCAGCTGCACCGGTATATATACAGTTCATGAACATGCAGGAATGTGAAAGGTGTATATGGGTTACAGCAAACTGGAATTATGTGGTATAAAGGGGGCAACGTTCTGTCAATGAACCGTACCAGAGCATGCAAAACAGTTGTGGGAAGCCATGGAAAAGTCTGTGGGACATTGTTGTGGATAGCATGTCGAGGTTTCAGTACACTGCATATGACAAATTTATTGCACATGACAATTAGAGAATGGATGTGAGTGAACATGGCCTTTCTTTGTCTGTTCCTGGTGCTACTTCACTAACATAGGTAACACAGGAAATGGCATACAAGTATGAAAAATATACAAATACATATAATCCATACAGCTAGATTTTGTAAGCTATTTCCAGTAATAAATCATGTACAACTGCATGGCCCTCATGGTTAATGTACTAAGTACCATTAATCATTCATTCCTACTTCAAAGTAGATTTTCTCTTAAAGAAAGGAAATTAGATTACACTTACCTCAACAAAGTTCCACTTTCTATGCGGTCTTATCTCTTGTAACTGTTGCCAACATTGCTTTCCTGAGATTCTGTCAGGTACTTCATAGTTCACAAGTGGGTTTGTTTCACTTTTTGAAATACTTTTCTTACCAGATATATTAGTAGTTTTAATATTCTGAGAAACTCTCTGCATGAATGCTACATTGAGTAAGTCAACACTTTCTGACTCAGGCAAACAAGAATCTAGGAGAAGTGCAATCATGGCAGAATCTAATCCACCTGAAAACAAAACCGCAATCCTTGAGTGATCACACTTTAATTGAGAGTCTGTGCAACTGAGACACTTCAGTGGACATTTATCTATTCGTCTCTGTATAGAGTCTTTTAATACTTCTAACAGTTTTTTAATGTCATCTTTCATAGTTAAGTAAAGTTCGTCTATAACTTCCATATTAAATGAGCTTGGTAATGACTTAAGATGTAACAACAGAGTATCTGATGGAAGAGTCATGTTGAGAGTATGTTGAATACTTGACACCATTCTCTGTTTTTGAATTTTGATCACAGGCTCTAAAGATGTTAGGCTTTCTTCAGCAACATCTGACCAAGGAATCAAATTAACTTTATATTCTTCTAAACTAACTGTGGCAAAATCGATAAAGTACAGTCCAAAGGCAGGTATTTCTTTGATATTGCCTCTCTGCCTGCATACAGATGACACCATGAATATCCCTTGCTTTGTAGATGGGAGATGCCAAAGCAAGCTGTGCCTTCCAAACACATCACGACCAAAATACAGTCTTTTCATTTCTTTCTGGTAGTAGATAAGTGACCAAGGTCCCTTAATGGTGCCTAAAAAGGACAAAATTGCTTCTTCTCCTTTTGTTGCCAAACTATCAGATATATACTTTGTATCACTCTCATTTTCTGGAATCTGCAATTTAGAAGAAATTGATTATTTTTTAATGTAAATCTGAAATTCATTAGAATACTGCATACACTAATAATCCTACACAAAAAACACACAGCATACTCATTCTCTCCATATATTCTTATATAAATAAGTATGCAAAAGTGTGTGTATGTCAGAAATTATTTACTTGCCATTACACACTTGCACAGCAAAAGGCGGAAGTTATACATTCATTGGACCACATATCTTGAACTTTATCAATTAAACTTTTAAACTTCTATATACTGTTTGCATTCACTGTTTCATCATTTTGTTTATTCCCTTTATCTACAACTCTGATACTATAAAACTAATACTTAACATCTTATAGGACAAGCTTTCTAGTTTAATTCTTGCTATGACCTCTGATAGCTCTATCTCTGCATCTTTTAAAGAAGCTATTCTTTGTCAAATCAGAAGTGTCTCATGAGTATGCTTGTGTTCCTTGGAAGAAGGGATGTCACTGGAATAGGTCTGAAGTGTTGTAAATGTGGATCTTCTTAAATGAGCACTACAGTTGGTTGTAATGGGTTTTATGGTTCATTGTGATGAGGAAGGAGTGCCAGTTTGAAAATTGCTTTTCAATAAAATAAGGTTAGGGATGGTGTTATTTAGAGTTTCGATTTGTTTTCTGATTTCTTTTAATAGTGTGTGTTTTCACCAGAGGTGGTTTCTTTGTTTTACGAGGTGTTTAACTTGTTGACAGAAGTTTGGGTTATATTTCTTTCTAAGACCTTGTGATATCTGCTCTTTTTTGCTAGCTTGGTTGGGAATGTTGATGATGTGTGAGACAGCATGAGATAGGGATGAGGAATCTCTTATGATGAAGTTATGGAATTTTTTTCATGTACTGTGTGAAGGCTGGCCAATCTGCTTTCCCAAAGTTGGTGTAAGTCTTTTTGGCAGGTGGGTGGATTGGGTGGGCCAGGCAGAGTGTTATCAGGATGGGCAGATTGTCAGAGGACAGTTGTTTAGCATGTTCCAGGTGCTCCTTGTGTGTACTGTTGGTGAGAAGAAAGTAATGTCTGGAGAGGTCAACTGCTGGAGGTGGTGGGTTGGGAGTCTGGTTCTCTGGTTGTGTAGGTTAAGGATATTGAAAGGTTGCATTTGGTTTAGAGTAGCTAACCTCAAGAATCTTCGGTTTAAGTGTTAAGGCAAGTGGGATGGTAAGCACTGAAATCTTTACTGAGACTGTGTTGGGTATGCTGGTCAGGTTTGGCAGTTGGGTGTATATCTGAAAGGGCATGTGGAAGGGGGAGGTATGTAGATGTTGATTACATTTAGTTAGTATTGTGAAGTTTTATTCTTATGGATTGTATTTCTAAGGTGCTGTCACTGAGATACTTTATAGTGTCATTGGTGTGAGAGAATAGTATGTTTTGGTGGATGAATCTTACGAGTCACCCTTGTCCTTTTGTCTTGTTTTATGGTTGTGTAGTTGCAGAAACATGTGAAGGTGGATTTGGATGTGACTCTGATTTCTTGGGTGAGGACTATGTGGATGATGTGCTATCCAATTTGGCTGAGTATTTCTGTGTGGTTGTTTTTGATGCCATAGATGTCAATCAGCAGGATGTTCAGTTTGTTGTTGGAGCTCTGTGAGAAAGAAGAGTTTCTTTGTGAAGAGTGAGATTGCATGCTTTGTGCTGTTGTTTGTTGGGTGTTTGTGCTGGTGGTGAGGAGGTTTGTGAGAGGATTTGGGGAGTTGTTGTCTGAGTGGTTTCTGCATGTCCAGTGCTCTGGGTAGCTTTATTTTATTGATGACACTGATGTGTATTGGAGGTAATACAAATGAGTGTAGCTGGAGCATCTATTGGAGTAGTGAGTGATTTTTGGTGATGGGCATTTGGCACTGTGAGTTGAAGTTCATTGGTGGTCCAGGGTTAGGGTCAACGTCACTGGCTTGCATTAGTAAGTGGGAAATGATTAATGGTCCACCACCTCCTGATTATTAAAAAATTGTGTGTGATTGTGTAAAATGTTTGGGTATGACCCAAGATCCAGCACAGCAGCCAGGGACAGCTCCGAGGATGCACTCCATGAAGGGGCAAAGATAGCTGGAACCCTTTGGGGCTGGAAGTTGTTGAAAGGTATGGTCCCAGTCAGTAGCATCCTTTCCCTTTCTTCACTGTAGGCTTGAAAGTGCCACAGCTGGTCCTTGTTCCAGTATACAGATAGGTACTAATATATATGCACATTAGCTCCATTACAATAAGATGTAATAAAAAATATGTTTACTGGAAGTCCCAATTTTATGAGTGGGTTACATTCCTGGACCATGTTAGAGTGTTGAATTTCTTCAAGTCAAAAATATACAGAAATAATGATAATTTACATGAAATTAGCATAAATACCTATACTGCTTGTGAAAATATAATGCATATCATATTTTGAAATAATATAGCTCATAAAACATTATATTAAGCAACATTTATGGAAAAAATAGACATTTAAGTAGTTCTGTAGTTCATATGTATGGGTGATCATTTTTATACTGAATTAGGAAATACTGATATATTTTGGAGCTCTTTTGTAAGGACAGATGTTTGTAGGTTGGATATTCATATGTCAGGGACTCCCAGTGTTAATTAAAGGTGCACAATACTGATATATTTTGGAGCTCTTTTGTAAAGACAGATGTTTGTAGGTTGGATGTTCATATGTCAGGGACTCCCAGTGTTAATTAAAGGTGCACAATAGTCATAACTTAGGGCACTCTCAGTTGTAATTACAAGAGTACAACAGTCATATGAGTAAATATATACAAACTAACTATTTCCAGATATGAGACAAAAATAAAAGTATGGGGTTGAGAGAGCAGAAGAGGGTGTGTTGAAATGGTTTGGACATATGGAATGAACGAGTGAGGAAAGGTTGACAAAGA
>JAYMFT010199444.1:0-25595 GCA_038088735.1 Panulirus argus
AATTAGGTAATTAATTCTCTCTCTCTCTCACTCTCTCTCTCTCTCTCTCTCTCTCTCTCTCTCTCTCTCTCTCTCTCCACACACACACACACACACACACACTGCCCCGACCCCACCACTACCACCAACCATCCTGTAACGTGAGGTAGCCATGAACGGTAGAACCCTCACTCCCCCCCCCTCTCCCTTACTCCCCGTAGCTTAAGATGTCGTGTGGCTGTGAGGTCATCATCATCATTACAAGTCTACTGTATCTACCTGATGACTGTGACTGATGAGAACCACCCAGACCATGTGACGGACAATGCGCTACAGCGTCCATCGTGGCTCAAGGGCCCGACCATCCTGAGTAAGATCCCCCCGCCAATCCCATCGCAGAATTCGGTTCCTACTGATGGCCAGCCGATAAAGCGATTCCATTCTCACCGAGCGCCAGCAGCGCTACGGGGATATACCCTCCTCGACTCTGGAGCGTTTCCTGCCTCACTCCCTCCCCCATACCATACCATCCCTCCTGCACAAGACGAGGCTGTCACTGCTTCACTAAAGTCCACACAAAGAAAGAAAAAGACGGAGGAATATGCACAATCCACGATACTGTAACGTTTTCCTCAGGTTATTCCCTCTGGCTCCACCAACCTGTTACGTTTGTCACAGCAGAAGTTATGAAGAATGTTTTTAACGGGGCACACACACACACACACAGAAGGCAGGCAACAATCAATACAGACGTCCTCTTACAACGCTAATAACATGCTGTATTTACCTTTTACTGCAGAGGCAAATACATCATTTACTGAGAAGTAAACCTTTCTTCGAAATCAGTGACCCTTCCATAGCATTACCCCTCAGTGACCCTTTGATAGCAGTGGCCATCAATGACCCTTCCATAGCAGTACCCATCACTAACCCTTCGACAGATGTACCCATCACCGACCCTTTAAGTAATGCCTCTGGCTAAGCTGGCCACCCATCCGTCCATTCGCGTTATCTATTTCCTGCTGTCTTAACCTCCTCGCATTCGCCCTCGACTATGATGACTTAAGTCATCTTACTCGAGGCTTTAATTACCCACACTGGGGACGCTCATGAAGCGACACCTTATCCCGGCCTTAAGGTCGCCCTGAGGAGGTTTATACTAGATCTACCGAGGCGACCAGCAACCCACTAGACTCGAGATTACGACAGTACGATCCTCAGGCATGACGGAACGACTGTATTGGGCAAGACGCTACGAATCTTGTCAGAGCAAGACGGTAATAATGCCCTTCGATGTGACCCCTTCAAAGTCGGAACAAAGGCCTGACTATCACAGCTAAGGGTCCCACCGATGAATTCAAGGGGTAAAGGGAGAGGGAAAAAAAATATTTGCCAACAGCCTCAGTATCGCTCCCGTTCCACACGGCTTAACATCAGCTCATCAGACCAGCAACACACTTAACTATACAGAGGCCGGCAACCAGCTGCGTAGCGTAGCTCTCACCTTGACCCAGATACCACCTGCCCTCGCTTCCAATTGCTCAACTTGCTGGGTCTACAACAAAGATCGATAGACTAAATCAAACCCAACGTGCTCTTTGTCGCTGATTATCATTGTACCTTATTGCGGTTTCTCGTTAAGGAGACGTGCAGGGTTCCGTCACTTGGGCCAACAGTGGAGATCCTGCAAGCTATATTCTTTTAGCGTAAAACAGTAGGGAGGGAGAAGGGAGGGGGCGGGGGTGGGGGAGGAGATGGGACAGTTCTTCAAGCCCTGGACAGATCCCACAGGGAGGTGAGAAGTGCGGGGGGAGGGGGGGGAGGGGGGGGGGCACGACTGTTCTTCACCCTAGACAGATCCAAGAGACATACAAAGATGACTCCGTCTGTCTCTCGCGAGTCACTGAGTAACTCTTGCAGAACTGTTATGTGGAAGAACAGGTTTTGCATAACAACCAGCGAAAAAAACAAAATTAAATTCCGAACGATAAACAAATACCACAACAAAAGGTTTAATCATTAATTCAGAAACCCCTGCCGCTAAGGGTTACAAAATGAAATACTTCATTACTGTAACTGTAACGACACGATGAAATCTATGACGTCTTCACATCCATCGGTCATACACGAGCACCACGCGCCATTCGTCCATCCACTCGCCACCCCACTTCCACCCAGGGCCGACCCAAACCCCACCCACCCACCCACTCATCCATCCAACCACTTCATCTCCCTCGCAGCCAGGTAGCGCGTCCGGAATACTGAGATCTCACACAAAATGGTGCCGGACCGTATGTCTACCGTTGCGTGTGTGTGTGTGTGTGTGTAGAGGGGAGGTCAGGGTGGGGTGGAGGAATGGTCAGGTTTGGTGGGGTATGAGGTGGCTGTCCTGGTGGCAGATTGGGGGTGGGGAGGGGGGTAGGGTAGGAGGGGATAGCTAGCTGGTAGGAACTGGCCAGCCAAGCTAAGAAATATGGGGCAATACAACGACTGTTCTAAAGTTTTCTAATACCTTCCACTGGGAAGGGAAGGAAAGGGACGGGACGGGACGGGACGGGAAGGGAAGGAAGCCACCCGTTTCCTAAGAGCAACATAAATGTGCGTGTGTTGGGGGGAGGGGGGAGGAGGGAGGATGATGGGAGGGGGTAAGTTTACTGTCCTTGCCGGGTAGTAATTCTCGAACCATCTGACCCATCAAAACTCCATTCCTATAAGAACCCGTAAACACTTGCTTTGCCGGACCCCCAGAGTGACGTATCCCTCATCGCTCCCAACCCGGGCAAAAATGACCACTAAGGCCGAAGGGCTCTTGCGGTCATTGCTGGATGGCCAGGAAGCCCCGGGCATGGGTACCAAAAGGCGCCTTCCCAGTCACAAAAGCCCCAAACCCGAGGAGACAACTCGACGTCAGTTTCACCTCTACGACCCTGGAGCCTAAGCGGCGAGGAGGGAGGGAGGGAAGGAGGGTCGTCGTGGCAGGTAGTACTGGTGGGTCGTTCTTGGGAGATTGTCGTTTTAATTTCGTGTCGTAACGTTTGGGTATGGGAGGAGCTGGTGAACGGCCGAGCGTGTGGCCGCCCAGATTGTTCAGTGTGAGGGGTCGCTCATCTAGAACACAGCTCATCTGTTCACAGCTAAGACTTGGACTTTTAAGTCCGAGACTCATTCGCTGCCTACGAGACAGACACGTTCAGCGGAAATTTGAAAGTTCAACAAGGGGTTACAAAGTTCACTCTTAGTTCATTTGTTACCTGTGAGGTCCATGTGTTTGACACAGTGTTCATTTGAACAGGACATCTTGCGTAGGACACCTTCTTGTAAAATGCGTAATACAGTTTTTTTTGTGACGAGGTCAGTCTGTCCGATAAGATATTCCGTAATTTTTGGTCCGAGAATCCGGCGCGAGTGTCGTATCTTTAATGCGAGACTCTCGTGTTTAATGTGTAGGTCGTGTGTTCAATGCGAGGGTCGTCTGTTCAGTGTAAGGTTCGTTTGTTCTGTCCAAGACTTGTTTTCAACTCAAGGCTTTCGACTAGTACCAAAATTACGTCTTACATAATCAATCAATATTGTTGCTATTGTAATTATCATTATTACTGACATAAGCATCATTTTACGATCTTTGACGAGGCTTGTGATAAGTGACTTAGATTTGGAGAGAGTGACAAACTTTATGAAGGTAGTGAATACAAATATGTGACGTTAAATACCACACGAACAAACAGCAATAAAACGTATGAATGACAACAGCTAAAATTACTAAACAAATTACCTGAGTATATGATAAGATGCAACATCTCAGAAACGTAAATCTATATAAAAAACGTTCGATCAAAGTCTTGTGAGTTGCTAAGGTTGTTAGTTAATCCCTTCATAATACTAACAGCGAGGACGGTATTGGATAAAACACACATTAATTCCTCTAAATCTTCGAGTCAAACTACGGATTCAGTTTAGCTGTTCATTGGGGGGCTTGGCCCTTCCCTGATGTTTACATGATTTGGTCTGTTACCATTAGAGCTTTAGTTAGTTAAAGTTTTCTTCATCGTTTAGTGAAGTCTCTATTGTCTTTTTTTTTTCCACCTTTTCCTCGAAATCTTATGTAAAACATTGGAGGGCCAGACGCTCCCACAATAGAAAATGGAGCCTACAGAAAACGATGGTAAACAAGCTACGCTTCTGAGCAGTGTGGAAGCGACGGGAAGGCCGAAGGAAGGAACCGCTCGTACACACACACTCGAGTCCTGGGGAACTCTCACACACACAGGACGCCCTCGAAAATCATGCTGCATGTGAGTAAATAAGGCGTAAAAGCAACAGAATCCTAACAATGTATGGAGGCAGAAGACCTACGCGTAATGTGTGAATAAGGTGCAAATCAGCCGCCAACCTGGTCGATGGCTGGCTTGGACGACGGGGAAGCAGCCTCCGCGTGTGACTAAAGCTATGGGATTTGTTCGCGTGTATCTCATTTCATAAGGTATTCCCACCTGGCGCATTGGGCTTTGACGACAACCATAAAAAATGGTAATAGTTAAGGTTCGAAAGATTATCTTGCATGACGGATCTTCATTAAGTTTTTTAAATTAATCTTTAACAAAGTCGGCGACTTATCACTAAGTGCGCTAGATATAACGTCAACACGGGGGAGGCTCGAGCAAATGGCTAAATCTTAGGCTCCTTTATTTTCTTGTACACTTTTGTCCGTAATTCGAGCCCAGCATGAAATTAAAAATATAAGGAGATTGAAATGAAATTTATGTAAATACATAGACTTACTTCAGTATGATGCAGTCAAGCCTAAATTTACGCTACAATATATATTGAAGTTTAAATACTTATCACATGTCACTGTTTAATTAAAAGCGGCAGACAATGGTTGTCTGGGTTAGACAAACATATACTAAACGTCCAGTAAATAAATGAAGAATACAAAGTAATCCCATACCGTAATTTAGGTCCAGATAATGAATACGTTGAATGAGAACGCATAAACAGCGTAAGACCGGATAAAGGACAAGATATTCATATCGTATCACAAAGAACACAGGAGAGAGATAACAAGACCCGGTACATATATATATATAAATGTCTGACAGAAAGGTGTATGAAGGGGACATATTGAATGAGGGCAACACAAACAGACAAACATCGGTATGTTTATAGTGTTCAAGGCTTGTTTATGTTCACGGTTTGTTCAGGGGAAAATATGCGCTCGTAAAAATGAACAGAGCCATCTGACGGTAGATGGATGCGACACTCGACTGCCAGATTGCCGTGGAACACTTTCGCTTCAAAATAAATACATATGAATACAGCACACTATAAAAATGTACATATGCACGGAGAAACACAATGACATGCAACGCATGTAAATAAGAGGAACACCCAAATACGAACACACACACACACACACACACACACACACACACACATCGTGTGAATACGTACCAAAATATATATACACATAGGATACAGCCACAGACCGACACATACAAGTACACACGGAAACAGACTGACAAACAGACGCGCGCGCGCGCGCACACACACACACACGCACACACACACACACACACACACACGCACACACACACACACACACACACACACGCAACTCAAAAATGCTGATGGACAGTCTGACATAAACAGACTGACAAGATGCTTACACACAAATACATACCAGCAATCAAAAAGACAATATTCTCAAGTCAACCGCAACAAACCACCAAAAATAAGCAATGTGCTGTTTGAACGATTTCTGCATACGTGTCCAGCAGGTAAGGGACATATGAGTATATACATCAGCATTTAAGACCTAAACTCGACCCTTATGTCCCCGACGCAAGACAGGAGAGAGAGAGAGAGAGAGAGAGAGAGAGAGAGAGAGAGAGAGAGAGAGAGAGAGCACCATAACTGGAAATCGATGCAGTACAGAACCTTAACGGGGCAGATAGGCAGGTGGTATTCCAGGCGACAGGTGGCAACGCTGGAAACAGATGGTGCTCGAAGTCGCAGGTGATATGCGTTACGAAAAGTGCCAGCTGGTGCTGCTGGCAACAGGTGGCGTCGCGGGTGACGGGTGATAAATGCTACGTTAGGTGACAGACGGGTTGTGGTGTAAACAGGTGGCACAGTAGGCGACAGGAGGTGCAATTCAACCCCACAGAAACTTGACAAAGAATTAGGTCAAACACCTCAGGGGCCCAGAGCTTTGTCATACTAACCAGGGTCGCATGCCATTAATTACACGGTTGTTTGTAAGTGATGAAGTGAAGGTGTTTGGTTTAAGTCTAATGTAGTGGTCCAGGTGGTGAGGCAGATCGTGGTGTCAAGGTATTGGTGTTAAAGGCCGTGCAGGTGGTAGTGGTGGTGCAGGTGGTACGGGTGATGCTAAAAGTGGTGATGTAGGTGGTGTTGCAAGGTGCTGATGTAGGTGGTGTTGCAAGTTGCTAGTGTAGGTGGTGTTACAGGTGGTGGTGTACGTGGTGGGACAGGTGGTGCTAGTACCAGTGGTGGTTCAGGTGGGTAATTCAGGTGGTGGTCAGGAAATTTACGAACAGTCTAACGAGGCGCTTTAGGCGAAGCGGTTTGGGCCGTCCAGGTGGTTCGGCGGATGGTCCAGACAACGTATTTACTCTAGTAATCCAGCTGGTCCGAGGGACGGTCATTCGGCACTCACGATAATCCAGATGGCACCGACCATTGCATTAGATCACTGGCCGGACGACAGGTGGTGAAACAGATTATCTCCAGTTGAAATACCGACTGGCGGGTCCGAGCAGCCACTCTGCTGATGGAGTGGCAGATGGCGCGGCAGCTGGGGGGTTGCGGGGCAGGTGGCGGGGCCAGCTGGTGCGAGAGGAACCAGGTGGATGGAAATGGGTTCTTGGTGCTGCCGCTCCCCGACATTACTGAGGTGGCAGACGCGACCAAATGAAATTAGCGAGCGGTGACAAATGATGGGGACGCAGCCGGTGACACGGAGGGAGGGAGGAAGGGGGGTGGCGAGGGCAGGAGGGAGGGTGAAGGGACAACAAGAGGGACAGGAGGGGGGGTGAAGGGGCGAGGGAAGGGGGAACATTGAGGGGAGAGGGGGGGGGTTAGTGTAAAGGGGCAAGGGTAAGGAAGACAAAGGACAGGAAAACAGGAGAAGGGTGGGTAGGGGAACTGGATGGGACAAGGCTGGAACAAGAGGTGAGACGGCCAGGCAGCAACAGAGTACAGGGAGGGAGGGAGGGAGGGAGAAGGAATGATACGGCAGTAGAAGGGAAGGAGATGAGGAGGAAGAGGGGTGATGGGGAAGGGAGAAGGTGGAAGAGGAGGAAGAAGAATTCGGGGGAAGGAAGAAGGGAGGACCAGTGGGGGGAAGAGGAACATCGTCGAGACATATGGAACTCGGTTGACGGAGGGAGACATGGAAGCGACAGAGACCATAACAAGGAGTAAGGGAGGTCATACACAGGGAGGAGAGACCGTAAGGAAGAGGTAGATATGTGGAGGTGTTGAAAAAGAAGTGGAAATAAAACCAGAGAGGAAGACAAATATGTGAACAATGCTAGGAGAAGCAGGAGGAATGAGGGAAGCATTCGTCTTGCGATCAGTCTTGTGTCTTGGACGGTATGTGACCCCCTTGAGGTGCGTAAGAACGTATGGAATAACACGAAGGTTGGGTCAAGTGTCCCCGGGTCAGAGCACAGACGTCTGCTGAGTTTAGGTCAAAAAACACAAGCGTCAGGTGAGCTTGGGTCGGAGGACAAGTGTCTGGTGACTCTAGGTCAGGACACAGGTGTTAAGTGAGCCTGGGTGTCTGGCGAGCGTTTCCATTAAGAGCAGCTCTCTGTCTCCGTTCGAGTAATCTAAACAAGAGACTCCTAGGAAGACAGCGTCGAGCGCTGGAGATTATCTTATTGGCAGAACCAGAGTCTCGACCTCACCGAGGCAATATTCTCACAACGTCTGACGAAAGCCTTTCCACTGGATTCTATGAAGATCGGTTGAAAGACAGAAGGAAACATGGGAAGACGGAAGGATAAACGCTTGGGAGAGTAGAAGGACGCCAAGCAGAATGGACAGACGTCCTTTAGAAGGGAAGACTCCAATCATCTTAACCTTATGGCGAACAAGAACACCATCTCCGTCATCGAGAGCGACTTGTAATGAACGCTGTTGTCAGCGTACTGGAGTCACTTTTGATTTTACAAGCTTCCCTTCAGAGATGTCAGCTTATCAGTAGCAAATATTATTACTGACGGTGCCTTCTTTAAGCTTCCTCCTAGAGATATCAACTCATCTGTAACATATTACTAATGACGCGACCTACCAGATACGTCAGCTTATCCGTAACAAACATTAATACTGACGTTAATGCGCCAGTCAGAAACAAAAATCCTGCATTACATTATCAAGTCGTAATATGAAGAGAATCCATGTAATGTATATAAATTTTCCACAGCAGATGGAAGGAAAATAATGGCACGTGAAGTGTCGCAACGACTTATTCCCCGGCATGCTGCTGGGAACAAGCAGCTCCTGACAGCCAATGAAAGGTACATTCGGGGTATTTCGCTTGGCTTCGAAATCAAAAGCACCAAAGGACAATTTAGTGTGAAGAAGAACATCACTTCTTTCATATTCATTTAACATCAAGGGCGTTATTCTCTGACGGCTTATGTGTAACGTATCTTTCCAGTTTTCCAGTCTCTGTTTCTTCCTTCTCACTCTTATTGTTCTTCTGACCCCTGGAATCAGAGCTGTCCCGGACAACAGAGTCCCGGAAGGAGATCTGTCCAGGGCAAAAGACTACTGGAAGGAGATCTGTCCAGGACAACAGACTGGAAGCCCAGCTGGCCAAGACACTGTGGATGATGACTGACTTGTCTAACAACACTGGATTGTTACACTGTTCCCTTTGCCTTACACATCAGCCAGTCACCGTAACGATTTGGAAACCGTAACTACCATCAAGGCTAAGTCCACCTGGCTAACAACGACAGTTTGTACTTGGGGGTATTGATTACAAAAACCGCCTTTGAGTATCATGGGTTATGAAAAAAAAAAATGGAGGTGGAAGGAGAGAGAGAGAGAGAGAGAGAGAGAGAGAGAGAGAGAGAGAGAGAGAGAGAGAGAGCAGCATTATGATGCAATTCATCTCTCACAGCAGCAGCAGCAGCAGCGTCATCGAGTAGCAACGACTGGAGATTGAGAAGCTCCTATCATCACCGGATACACAAGAGTAAAAAGAAAGAAAACTGCCCTGCCCCCCCCTCAGAACCTGGACTGGGTACGCCAGCTGTGAATCATCGCAACGTAAAGCATTTCTCAGGGTTGGCGTTAAGTCGCCCTCTATAAAGCAGCGGGGCCGACCTGACGCCGGTGCCGCTCCCTCAACTTTAACCTTGGTGTTGACACTTGCGCCCCTCAATATATTCTTTGTTTACACGTCCACCAGGACCCTCCAAAACTTCCGACAATGATGGGTAAATACAGGCTGTGTATTGCCTGATCCTGGGCTCTGATTGGCTGTTCCAGGTAAATACAGGTTATGTACTGAACGCTGATTGGGTCTTATGTGTAAATAGCGGTTATGGACTGAACTGTGATTGGTTGTTATAGATAACAGAGAATGTAGAGTGGAAGCCTCTCTGATGAGGACTGACGGTGTTCATAAGAGGGTGAGAAACATATATATATATATATATATATATATATATATGAATTTTTGGAGTAAATCAGCAATAGTGTATGCAAGCTGCAGAACCACGATGGGGACAGATCATATCCTTTCCATACGATAATAATGTAAGGAAAGATAAGGGGAAGGGAGAAAGAACAGAAATTGCAACATTTTAAAGTTGTCTGTAGTGTGAACGCTTCACAGTGTGTGTGTGTGTGTGTGTAGTAAGCCAGTCAGGGGGCGTCCGTCCCTCATGCACCTGATGGTTGATACAACTCCCGCGCACACACGCTCTCCCGTCCCATGTTTTAATTAGTCACTGTTGACGGTGTAGAGAGGAGCGGGATGGAGGTAGTCAAACGGGATGGAGAAGATGGAGGAAGAGGAGAGTATTTGGGGGGGGGGGTCGGGACTAGGACGGAATGAAAGGATGGGACCATAAGGAAAGGTTACGTTGCGAGGGGAGTTGGGAGGATGGGAGCACACGAGGGATGGACGGAGGGTGTTTGGGGCTGGGGAGGAGCCTTTAGAGTGTGTGGTATGACGGGGGCAGGTGGTGGTGCTACTGACGCAGCAGGTGCCAGTACTATTGACGCAGCAGATGCTGGTACTACTGACGTGGCTGGTGCTGGTACTACTGACGTGGCTGGTGCTGGTACTACTGACGTGGCTGGTGCTGGTACTACTGACGCAGCAGGTGCTGGTACTACTGATGTGGTAGGAGTGTGTTATGACGAACAGGTGATGGTACTTCTGACGCAGCAGGTGCTGGTGGTACTGCTGACGCAGCACGTGCTGGAGGTACTAGCGACGTGCAAGGAGGACCAAAGTGGGTCAGTAAAGGACGTGCACGGTATCCATCTTCTCGCTGTCACGTCTGCTCAGTTCTCCTATCCTCTTTAAACTCAACTCTGAGCGACGGACTTCGTTCGCGTCTATCCCTAGTCCTGTCCAATCTCCTCTCCCCCGACGAGGGCACCTTTACCTACGTCCCCCCTGCGCAGCCCCCCCTTCTTGAACCCCCCTCCCCCCTTCCACCCACCTTAGATCTAATTTCAAACTCTAGCTAAATTAAAACACCAAATCTGATTTCCTAATTGCCTTACTAGGGACCCCGGAGGATGGGAAATTCCCCCGACCTCAGCTCTTTCTTGCCCCGATGTGTGTGTCTCTGCGCTTTTCGCCCGCTTAGCTCAAAATTCACTTGACCGAATCGCTCATAATCCACAATATCATCGTCTTAGCGAAATAGAACCGTCCTTTCTTTCATCTCTGACAACTCTACGACATTCTTGTGTGAGAGGGAGAGAGAGAGGGAGGGAGAGGTATCTAAAAACCAGGCAGCAGCCGGAGGAGACCACCTGAATGGTGGTGTCCGAATCCGGCTGGAAATCGTGGTCAAATTCGCTCATAACTGGTCGCTTCACCAGACTGCTAAAGAGATAAACAGAAAAATAAATTATCATCTTCCATCCTGTTGCTCCCCTTCTTGATCTTCATTTCATTAACCTGTGCACGACTGGATCACAAGAAGGGGATTAAGGAGGATGTCTCTCCGTCTCGACTCCTTCGCCGCGTCAGCTTTTCCGATCCTCATTTGTTTCTTGGGTGATCCCGCCAGAACCCTTATCTCCCGCCCGCCACGTCGGGGTTATGCCGTTTATTCAGTTTCAGGCGGATGGGCGGGATGTGAGGGGGAGGGGAAGGGAGAGGGAGAGGGATGGGATGAGAAGTTGTGGCAGAGGGCAACTGTGGTAGTGATAGTCTTCGGTGGTACAGTGGTGATGGGCGTCGTGTTAAGTGGTGTGGTAGGTGGTGGCAGTGGTTAGGCAGTGTGACAGGTTGATGGTAGTGGTGGTGGTGGTAGTTGATCTGGTGGATGTGGGTGGTGCAGAATACGGCGGGAGGATGTGGCAGGGTTGCGTGGTGGGCGATGGTAGTAACAGTAGTAACTGGTATCGAAAGTGGTGGTAATGGTGTGAGGCCGCGATGGTAGGTGAAGTGTTAGATGATGCCAACGTAGGCGGCAGCCAAGGTGTTTCGTGGAAGATGTGTGTGGCAGGTTGTGTAGAGAGGTAGCGGTCAGCATTGTGACTGTGGTGGATGGCGGTAAAGCGTACGGTGGAGCGTATGAATACGGAGAAGCTGGTAGTGGAAGTCGGTGATGAGTTGTGGTGGATTTAAATTAATTATATGACAAAGAGATAATCTGTATTATTCGCAAATCTATCCATTGATTCGAAGTCCATCTACACTCAGTCATTTGCACCATTTCCAGACATCTTTACGAAATAAGGAAGCCATATGAGAGATATAAGGGACACCTCAGTTTCATAACATATAGTATCCAAGGCGGTGTTGGTAGTGACGGCTGTGGTTATGTAAGTGGTAGTGCTCATACGAGTGAAGCATGTCAGACATTACATACACACAATTCTGAAAATTAACGTAAAATAGGGACGGTGTCTTACCAGGGAAGTACAGTATGCAAAATATTTGCTTTGCTTGCACGAACACCTCGATGATGCCAGCCCCATTACTTTCTAAAGCTGGGCTCCTATGCCGCGCCGTGGGAGCGTCAAATGCAGCGCCTGTGTAGTACGCCGGGCTCTCGTGATGCTAATGCTAGTTGAGGACTTCGATCAGCACTACATAAACCAAAGGTCAAGGGTACATCTCTTTTCCAGGGGCGACGAGAGGCGCCTTCATCCTAAAACTGTAGTCGGAATCTTGCTTAGTCAACGCAATAAAGTGGTTTGGCGAGGCCTAAAACGCCGAGCCACCGACATCAAGCCACCGGTAACCTTGCCTCCTCGAACCCCGTTGCTTTATATGAGCTAACAACTTACTCGCATTTAATGCACCAGATGACAGAGGCCTAACGGTGTTGGATGCAGAGGAGCACCCACACACAATTCGTGTACATACAGCCAACCCGAACGTTAAGTTTTAATGATGTTTACCCTAAGAAGTCTAATTTCACGGCCGTTTATGACAAAACTTCCCTCCACGTACGGCACAAGACGGAACTTCTTCAGAAACTGACAGAGAAAAGTTAAAAAAGAAGAAAAAAAAAAGCATCATCATCTACCCCCCGCCCCCCCCCCCCACCACAATACCACTGAGAACAAAATTTTCTCTCATAAAATTCTTTGGGGGAGGGGGAGGGGAGGGGTACGTGGTGGCGAGGGGGATGGAGGAATTGGAGGAAAGTCCAAAAACCACCAGAGATACTATTTGTATCACCAGATTGCACGAACGAGCGAAAGAAGGAAAGCCCTCCCAAAAAATCGTATAAGAAGCGAGCCTGACTGCTTTCCCCCCTCAGCGGCGTCCAGTAACTAATATCTGAGGGGACTGCGACAGGAGACACAAGAAAATATAAACCATCTGAGCAGCTAAGTCGGCCTCCGAAACCCACCTCCCTCCCCCCCCTTCTTCCCCCAACCCTGTCACACGCTGAGGATCGTTATTACAAGAAATACGACTCGCGCGCGGCCTTCCGGACTTCCAGGGGGGTTGGATGAGGACCCTGGAACCTCGATAAACGTATACTGGTCCCCAACCCGACACAAGGAGGAGAGGCAGGATTCCGAAAGCCGCTTGAGGACCTTGTATAACGTGGGAATACGTGGAATGAGAACGGACAAGAGGAAGAAGAAGAAGAAGAAGGAGAAGAAGAAGAAGCTGGAACCACGAGACACTAAGACGAAAAAGAAAAAGAAATTATATGGGAACAAGGAGGAACCTGACATTAAAGGGATAATGGTCTCAAGAAGAACATGGAAGACATATAACCACTCAACTGAGTGACACACACACACACACACACACACACACACACACACACACACACAAGTCAAGACATAATTCCGGGTTCGGAAGCTCGGGAAAGTTAACAAATGGAGGAAGTACAAGACGGATGTCGGGGGAAGAGACAGCCGACGGCAGACGAAGGAGACACAGTAAGGTCACGAGACGACCAATAGATGTCACCCGGCGCAAAGAAGAGATAACGGAAACAATGAAGAGCGTGGTGAAGGTTACGCGCAGACGAACACAAGGTCATCAGAGGAACGCAGCGAGAACGGGGAAGGAACAAGCTCTCGTCACATGTAAAGTCGACACAGGTTAAGAGCAAAAGACCGAGGGGGTGGGTGGGTTGGTGGGGGTGTGTGGGGGGTGGAGGTAACACGACCAAGAAAAGTGATCAAGCGGTAGCATCGGCAATTAGCGGAAAGTTACAAGGAGAAAAGTTCAGCACGAGAGGAGGGGAGGGGGGTGGAGCCAGGAAGCAAAAGTTAAGACACAATATATATATATATATATATATATATATATATATATATATATATATATATATATAAAACTCGCGAGCGATCATGAATGGGTCAGACGAGAAGAAATACAAGGAAGAGAAATGACCACCATGAAAGTTCATGATGTCATAAGAGGTCGCAAGGAAAGGGGTCATGGGCGTGGAACAGCCTCGAGAACGAGGACTTTCCCCGAGATCATACACTAAATGAGGATGGGAAGGGATGGGAAGGTTACGAGAGGTCAAAGACACGTAAGGAAAAAAGGTCAGGAAGAGTTCAATTTTCCAGGCATGGGGTTCGTGAGGAGGAGGAGAGCGGACAAGTCCACCAGCAGTTCTCCAACTGTGAGGGGGCTCTCCCCTAACGACCAAACATCTGATCGTTCTTAACCTCTTTTATATCGGTAATAAAGAAACTCCGCCCAGCCCAGCTCTGTAATATAAGGAAATAAAATACTACGACGGAAACTTCCTACCTCGTCTCAAATTTATCATCGGAGTAGAAAATACTTTTTCTTCTCTCTTCTTTTTCAGGCGAGGTATTGAAGGCGACCCAAGGGGCAGAAGGTGAATAAACAGGTGTGGAAGGACTGTTTTGGGTATACTGGATCAATACAGACTAGCACTTTCAGAGATATCATTTATCAAAATTTAAGAAGTTTAAATCGGTTTCCCTAAACAAATTAGATTTGATTTCTTTCTTAGAGGTGGAGACTTATTTGATGTTTAGAAGTCATAAACTAAGTTTAGATTGAAAGACTTTAACCTTGCATGTCAGTTATATTTATTGAAATGCAAAATAGAGAAGCGTGTAGCATTTGGAATTAATACTGCCCCTTGAAACAGGTTCGTCACAAGTTTGTGACTATTGCTTAATTCCCTAGAAGCTTTGGGGTTCTCGCACTCTTTTGACCTGCGACCCACTTTGTGCGATGTTCGTTTTACCCCAATCCACTACAGCTTACTACTTTAACAACCTCCCTTCCGCGTCCTTCTTAAGCATTCTGTCTACCTTTAACCAGTTATCAGAAAAAAATAATCTTCCAAGTACTCCACATAAAGCTATTTATAAATCTTTTTCTTTTTTTATCTAAAACTGGCCTCCCATCTGGACAGACAATAAATAAACACCTTTACCAGACATCATTTTTATCTTGTTCTCTTAACATAGGAAGACTAGGAAGACTAGATTTTAACCACAATAAATTCATTACACACCTAATCATCGCTAACCAAAGCGTTCAAAAGAATGAACGTGTTTACATGTTTAAGAATCTGAATTATCATTATGTACCCTTAACAATGCAAATACGTGAGCTTATTGCGAAAATTCACATGCTAATTTCAGTGCCATCTCGCCACCAGCAGCTTCAGACCCCCTGCCCTAGAGCTCTATAGTCTGTTGCTCGTTCCCGTTAGTCAGCCACTGTCCTCCCGTTAACTATCGTCTGGTGCCTGTTGACTATTACCTTCATGTGTCATCCATCAAGCAGCACTTGTATTCCATAAATATATTACCTTTCTTACCTACCAATTCTTACTTATCTTGTAATATCCATTATTCTTATTCATTCTGTAAATAATTCCCTATTGTGTACACGTAGGTCATAATATCTCTCACCAATAAGCCAGAAATATTAAAGTATGATAATATGCTGTTTTCCACCCCAAGCATTAAGAATCATTGACTCATTCTGATTCTTTCTTGCTAACTGGTATTCATATTCCTGTAAGTCATCATTTATCAATTTACAGATATGAATTCAATTTTGTTTACTCATAGTTTAATTCGGAGATCTGTTAGTGGCGATTATTATTACAAGATCACAAAACAGAAAACTTTATCTCTGCTTGGTGTCCGAATGAGAAGTTGCTTTATCAGTTCTACGATTGGTCTGTTTCCCCTGACTGTTTGGTAGCATCATACGTTCTATTTTCATCTGTTTGAATTTCTCTTAAGTCCTCTTGACCCTTGGATAGTCTATTGTCTTATTACCTCATAAGTCTCCCTTACTTGTCTCCATAACTAATTCCATTTTCTACAACTTTCTGTTTCGTCTCACTCTTCCCATTTCTGCCTCTCTCCGTCCGTTCGCTTGTCGATCTTTTCTTTTTTTTCTTTATATTTTTTCCTGTTGTATGTTAGTCTGAATCTCCAAGTGCCTCTCCCATGCGTGTCTTTTTGAAATGTCTGTGCGCCTGTCTGTCAATTTTCCTGTCATTCTGCTTCTTGTTTTCTGTTTGCTTGTCCTTCCATTTACCCGTAGCTGGTGTCTCTCTATATGTTTTCATCTATCTCTCTGTCTACCTTTCTTTCCGATTGCTTGCATTTTTTAAATGCGTGTTTTTCTGTCTGTCTGTCTGTGCGACTTTTTATCTGTATACCTGTCTATCAGTTGGTCTGTAAGTTTGTTTACTGCCCATCTTTTTACTGCTTTTCTTTAGCCAATTGTTTTATTTACTTATTGCTGAACTAACCTCTTGATAGGTATTTGGTCAACAGGTCCTCTCCTTTACTCAGGTAACTGTATGTTAATCTTTGCCTGTCTCTCATCACAGGTCTCACTTTGTAGGGGAAAGCGAAGAAGGGAGGAAGGGGAAGTAGGATGATGAGGTCCGTGTGTTTCCATAATTCTTTTTATGTCTGGGATTCATTTCCATTCCGCTTTACGAACCGGGCTGACTACTCTTAACGTGACGACGAAGCGTAAAAAAAAAGAGAGAGAGAGAGAGAGAGAGAGAAAAAGCGACTGAGTAAAAAAGAAATATGTGAAGAATTCGTGCTCGTGCACCTGCGAGCCTTAGGCAAGGATTGTCTTACCAGAATTTTATTCTCGGATGGTGTAAAGATTCAGCTGCACGCCCTTAGCTGCTTGAGAGTCCCGCCTGTGTGAATGGTGATGTAAATTTGACGTAAACGTCACCTTTACCTGCTGAGGCTAACTCCTCGGTCAGTGGTCTTTGTCTTTCTTCGTCTGGTCACCAGTTTATTAAGATATTCACTTATGAAACGATTTATTCGTCGTTGTTGATTTCTTTATTCGCTTTTTTTTTTTACGTACATTATTTCTTTATGTCACCAGATCTCTTTATTCCTGTAATCTCTAAGCACATGAGAGATTGACTTTTACTTTGATCAGTCGCGAACAATGGAAAAGAGACGTTCCAAGTCTTTTAATTTTGAGTTTGTCAGTTTGATTGGCAGTGTATCTGCGTGTCACGCACACACACAAACACACACACACACATACACACACGCACACACACGCACACACACACACACACACACACACACCTCACACACACAAAAACACAAGAAAAACAGTTCTCTAAAGCAATAAAATCAGGCTACCCAGCATCTCTACAAACCAAGTTGGATGTTCACGTCACTACTGTCGTTAGAGCCTCCTGCTATCGTCTCTATCGTCTTCGTCGATCCGAGACACTAGGAATACCTGTTCCTCAACTAAAGAAAATCTAAGCAACGTTTCTCTCAAACTCACCGATGCCTTGCCTTCTGTACTAAAGTCCACCACACAATAGGGACGACTTCTAAAAGGGAGTCTTTGGTTCCTCCTCAACCAAAGAAGAACTTATGCTTAACACGCTGATTCTAGTGACTTTCATGAACCACCACATTGAATTCATCCGACGGTTCGAAAATGAATTACGACACCATTCTCGCCACCGTCACCTCCCTCCATCAGGTACCTCTCTTCCCCGAGTTATATGCTTCAGCACATGGACCGCTTCGAGTCTAGTCGACTTCGTGCAGACCACCAATAGAATAGCAAGATCCCAATCGCTGTGAATATCATCAACGGTTATTAGATTATAATGTGTCAGTATATACCCAAATTTATCTGTAAACTCGCCTGTTCAGCCCCACTGTATGTTTTGCATATATCATCACCTTAGATTTTCACCGTTTGGCGAGAGATTATTCAGCTAAGCATGAATTGGGTTCTTCTTCTTCATCTTCTTCTTCTTCTTCTTCTTCCTCTTCTTCTTCTTCTTCTTCTTGTTCTTGTTCTTCTTCTTCTTCTTCTTCTTCTTCTTCTTCTTCTTCTTCTTCTTCTTCTTCTTCTACTTCTTCTTTTTTTTCTTCTTCTTCTTCTTCTTCTTCTTCTTCTTCTTCTTCTTCTTCTTCTTCTTCTTCCTCTACCTGTTGAATACATTACATAACATTCTTATTAATTTAGGAACTTAATTTAATTTTTCTTTAGCCCTAAACGATTTTTTTTCCCTAAATTCGTTCAAATTTTTTATCATTCATAGATTACAGTATATCTCTTTCTTCTTCGTTCAAGACTGTAGCGTTACATTTCTCATCGTCTTTCACGGTCGTAACGTGAGTCCCACTCCTTTAGTCTCTCTCGTATCTTGTCTTTGGACAACATCACTTCAACATCCGAGACGACATTCACATCAGACCGATAAAACGTCTTGTTGTCAGCCTATTTTTCCTTATACTGAACACTGATTTATACTGACCAGTGAGCAATGTGATTAGTTTCTGAGGGTTCTTCTCGTACTTCCTTATGAGTCTCATGAAATAATACTTTTTGACTTTTTTGGTACTTTTTTTTTCCTCCGTGCTATTGCTGGTTTTTGCTTCGTTCATTCTTTTGTACTCTTCAGTGGGATTTTGTTTTGTTTTGTGTGTGTGTGTGTGTGTGTGTGTGTGTGTGTGTTTGTGTGTGTGTGTGTGCGTGTGTGCGTGTGTGTGTGTGTGTGTGTGTGTGTGTGTGTGTGTTTTCTTTAAGACCCTCTTCTAATATTCCGTCCATCGTTTTCTATGTTGTGTCATCATTTTCTTCCCATATTCTCATTTGACTGGCTTTTAGCCATCATTTATGTTTTTTAGTCTCTTATAGAGCATTGATGTTATAGGTACCTGTATCTGTAAGTGATTACACAAATTACAGAACACTGATGTATGGGTATCTATGTCTCTGTAAATGAATACATCACCTACAGAACATTGATGTATAAGTATTTATGTCTCTCTCTAAATGAACACATCACTCCAATCTATATTTGCTGTCAGTCTGTCGATAACGTTCCATTTCATCTTGTCCAAATGAAATCTTAAGTCATTTATTTTCCCAGACGTTGTCCTTTGGTGCGCCATTTATGCCTGTTCCTCGTCTGAGTGGTATATTGTATTTATTTCCGTCATGTGATGATCGGTTGTTCTTATTTACTTCAGCGTCTGTAAAAATTAAGGTGTCGTATTGATGATAAAGGTTACGGTGTAGAGGCTTATTCTACCTTATGGGCCAGTGGTTTAACAGCACGTAGTTAAACGTCTTACGTTTATCGGTACGTTAGTTGAACGAGTTGCGTTTATCGGTACGTAGTTGAACGTCTTTACGCTTATCGGTACGTAGTCGAACATCTTACCTGTATCGGCACGTAGTTAAACTCCTTACGTTTATCAGTACGTAGTTGAACGTCTTACGTTCATCGGTAAAATAGCTGAACGTCTTACGTAGGTAGTGTCGTTACTGTTTTCAACCTCTCACGTTTATCCGCTGAGCCATTATCTGCTATCTTATGTCCCAGTCTACAGCCATTGTCTGCTTCTTGCAATCCCCATTCCGTGATGTGATGCAGCCTCCAATCCATATTACGAAATGGCTCAGGTATCTTTAAGGCTTCCCGGTATCTGCTCTATTTCTGCTCGTATGTCAGTTAATGTTTCCAGCTTAAATTGTAGGTGTTGTGTGTGTGTGTGTGTGTGTGTGTGTGTGTGTTTTATTATGTTTACGGCAGGTACCTACACTGCAAAAATAATGCAGATTTGCTATTGTTAATCACAAGTAAATATTTACCGTATGATTTGCTCTGTACATATATCGCAATTCCACCTTGTTTACTTGTTGACTCTGTGGGTGGGGAAAAATTTTCATATTGCCCGAAATCTGCATCGTTTCATATGATCTCATTAAAACCTTAGCTCTGTGTTAATGATAATTATATTATCTGACTTCTTTCGTCCATTTACGAAATTAAAGCTCAGCTTTGAATATGTATGTAATAAGCTTTGTTCATTCTAATGTACTAATAAACTTGACGTATTAGTATTACCATTATTATTATTATCATAATTATAATTTATCATTATTCTTATCATTGTTATTATTATTATTATTATTATTATTATTATTATTATTATTATTATTATTATTATTACTGTTTTTATTATTATTATTATTATTATTATTATTATTATTATTATTATTATTATTATTATTATTATTATAACAGTCAAAACTCAAAACTATGTACAACCTCTGATTGAGCAGTGTACTAATTCCTGAAAATTGTGTACTTTTGCGGTGAAACTTTCTGGCCATTTCTAACAAAAGGGAGCCAGAAATGGGTTTTCCTTTATTTCAACATTGCTTAAACTACTCATGTACGCTATGTCATCCTCTGCAAACCCTGCTTTGTGTGGTGATTTACACTGGCCATGCTGTTGTTTGTTTCACTTGCAGTACAAAATTTCATGATATTGTCACTTTGCCTCTTGATATCGTATATGTTTGTGTTTCTGACACATTGCTCTTCATTGAGTTTGTGTGCTGAAATATGCTTATATAGTTTTTCTAATATTTCAGCTTGTTGCATGCTAATAAGAAGGGTATTATTAAAGCTGAAATTACGTAGATTCTTAAGGTGGACAGACTTTCAAAAGTCTGATTTCTTTCTGTTGTAATCAATCCCTAGGGAAATCATGGTTACATTCTTCCAACCCTTAGTATTTCCAGTGATGAAGTGCTTACTTACCTGACCCATCATTAATCAATTTTCAGTGATCTTGATGGTTTAGTTATTTCAGGCCTGCCCTCAACCAGTCAGTGACTGCCACCTGGATGACATCATTAACCCACACAGTACCAGCAGCCAGCAGCTCTCATTTCTCTGGGATTGTGCACTGTCAAGACGTTGCAGCTACAGACTGGCTTTTTCTATTCCATGGATCAGTGTCCTTATTCTTTCTTCTCTATGTTTATTGATTTAGATCTACATTGCCTGGTAAAGGGGACATCATGTAGAGCTGTGATTCATGCTTTCTTGCCAGCTATGAATTTCATTTGATCTATGGTGGTGGCATGAGATGCATAAGGCCTTTTTATACAACATTTCCCAATGAGTTCTTTAGTTTCCTTTCAGCCATGGTGTGGGAAGAATGTTACAGTAGACTGCTAAGTGTAGATTACATCATGCAAGATTTGCTTAGTAGCAATGAGGAATCTAGCAAATAGATGATGATCAAGATCTTTTTGATTATGGAAAAAAGTGCTTCAAAAACCTGCTTGAAAAGGTGGTGACAGTCAAGATATGATTGTACAGCTGTGAAGCTCTTTGTGCTATCTCAGTAATATGTTCCCACCAGAAATTTTTATTTCCATTTTGTTCTCCAGGGGAAAGTTGAGGCCTGTTTCACATGTTTCTCCCATATTTTCTTATTCTTGTATGATTTTTTCATTTTGAATGAGAAAAAATTTCTTTCCCTTTACTGTACTGGAAAAAGTCTCATTTTTCCAAAAGCCTGTGAATTTCAGGCTCCTGCTTAAGGGGTTAAGAATATGGTACACATACTTGTGTACCTCCATTACTGTTTTAGGGTACAGTGAATATCTAGTGTATGTACCACATATATTTCAAGTGTTGTTTCCTCCTATATTTAGCATGTCTTTATTCTGTTTCTTATTTACCTATGTACTATAGAATAGTTGAGGAAATATTTTTTTCAATCCAAAATTGGGATGTCATTTGTCAGTTACATCAAGTGTGACATATTTCACCGGAGACAAGATTTCCATGCTTGTATATTAAGTGGTGCACTAGCATAAAATGAGCATTCATAAACCACATCACATCCCAATAGGCCTCTTCACACCACCCATGCATCACCTGTCTCTCAATAGCATCTCTCTCAGTATGGGGGATTCACATACACTGCTATCTCCTAGTAACCTGGTATGACCTACTTCCCACATATAGTTGGTGCATGAGGGAAGTCTACTGAAAAGAAAAGTGTTACTGAAGTGTAAGCTTTACAGTATGGTAACTCTTCCATAAACTTGATTATGCTCTTTATGTCAGTTACTCACTTTTTTTCTTGCTTGGATATCCTAACTGGAACACATCATTTGTTGGTTCAGCTACTTCCTGTGATAACACAGGTGGTGCACAAGGGAGATGTAGAGCAAAAAAGAAGTTTTAGTGAAGCGTAAGCTTTATGAAAATTTGTAGATAAACTTATTTACTCTTTAATGTCAATTTTTGGAGTATCTTAACTGCAACATACATCCTTAGTTCGTACATGTTCAGCTGTAGCAGATTTCTGAGCCACTATACAGAAATTGTACATCAAGCTCAATACTTCACTCACTCTTTGCTCCCTCCTTTCTCGCTCCTCCTTTGCTACACATCGCATGCTCTTCTTTCTTCTCCATCCTCCTATGCTAAGCACTGAGGTACTATACTCAATTGGGTAACCCCCTGATGCTCACCTCAGCACTGTCATTGCAAAACAGAGTTTGTTGAAGAGATAATTTTTTATTTTTTAATGTCCTTGATTTAATATTTTTCTCATACATGTTCGTCATTTCCCAAGTCAGCTAGGCAATGCCAGGACAGGCAAAGAAATGGCATAAATGGCCTCATTTGTTCATATCCTCTCTCTAGCTATCATGTATAATGCACCAAAATCAGAGCCCTTTGTCCATAGTGAGGCTCAGCAGACTTTTCCATGGTTTCTCCCGACCGCTTCACATGCCTTGGTTCAGCCCGTTGACTTAATGTCATCCCATGTAAACTACATCACCCCAACTTGCTCTGTCACTTGCATGCCTCACACCCTACTGCATATTCAGGCCCTAAACCTTCAAAATATCTTTCTCTTCACTCTCTACCTCGCCCTTGGTTTCCCTCTTTTCCTCTTTCCCTCCGCAACTTACATGTATACCCTCTTAGTCGACCTTTTCTCACTTATCCTCTCAGTATGACCAAACTATCCTCTCAGTATGACCAAACCATTTCAGCACACTATTTTCTGCTCTCTTATACTTATTCCTCTTACTTCTACACCAGTTTCTTAAGCTGTCATTTCTTATTTGGTAAACCCTCCTTACACCACATACTGTCCTTATATGATTAATTTCAAACATTTACCCTATCCCTTACATTTTTGTCAAAGGCTCACACCTCACACCCATATAGCACTGACAGGATTACTTTACCATCAGGCATTCCCATCTATACCTTTAAAGACAGTGACCTCTCCTTTCACACATTTTTCAGTGCACCCAAGACCTTTGTGTCCTCAATTACCCAGTGGTTTACTTCAGTTCCCATGGTTCCTTTCACTGCTATATCCACTCCCAGGTATCTAAATAATTTTAATGAAAATATAGCAAATTTTTACGGGTTTTGCTTTCTCATGATTTTTCCCAAAGTTCTAGCCAAGATTTCCAGTTGCTGCAATGTAACGGGGAATATGCATTAAATTTGGAAATTGACAAAGTGGTTAATATGTTGGTACAAATAGTTTTTAAGTGATGCATGTGGTAATTTATCAAGGTGCACGGCATGTTGATATCATAATCATTTTTCTCCTCCCCTTCTGAGTTTCTTTTCCACATGTTTTGGTGTTTTTCTGGTATATTTTTTGGAGGCTGTAAGTGTATGGGCCCAATACTGGGAGGGGGGTTACACTAGACCCAGGAACTGAAATGTTAAAACTATATGATAAATATCAGTACTGCTTTATGACTTAATGCAAGTCCAGAATGGATGTCAGCTTGTCAGATTTCCCTCAGTTTCTTTGCTCAGTTCTCTTGACCTCAGTTGATGTTGCAGTTGACCGATTGTTACCAGAACTTGTTCCTAGGGGTAGGTAGGTGTCTAGTTTATGGAGACTTTGTTTTCTCATAGAGCCAAGATCTTGGAAGCAGCTCATGGACAAAGATACCCCTATAGTCGTGGTGGCCAGTCCTCAGTTTTACCTCAAGTTCTTCTAGAACACTTCTTAATTTTTACAGGACCCTGACCTTAAAGTCTTGGATTCTGGAATTTACTCATTTGGATATTCACTTAAAATTTCATTGGCAGACTTAGAGAATGCCAAATAGATGACCTTTTACATAACTTTTGCAGTTCTACTTGAAGACATCACCAGTCAGTCTTGAAAACCTTTCATGCATTCTTTGAAGAATATGACATTTCAGATGGTAGGTAGTACTTGGTAGGCAACGAACGACCAGGAAGTATCAGGAGGGTTAGTGTTGGCTGTGTAGTGAGCCAGCACTTCAGTGGTTGTCAAGTTGTGCTCCTCTGGCCCAGATAGCTGTCTTTTCTTTCTACCTCACCCTCACATGGAATTCTGGCATTCTGTCCACAAACATACAATCTCTCCTTGTCATACTTAACACATGATAACTTTTAACTCACACATCTCATTCTTTGTAACTTGAGATTTTCCTGCATTGAGCATTATAGGCTATCCCAGCCTTTTGGCAAATTGGTAGGCTAGGTGCCGTAGACAGAAGTAGTAGGTAGGAAAATTTAGGCAGGAGCAGTGGGTAGAAACATTTGGTAGAAGTAGTAGGTAGGGACATTAGACTGAAGCTTTAGGTAGAAGTAGTAGGTAGAAACATTAAGTGGGAGCCTGTGCCAACTCTGCACTGGAGTTAATTCCTGCCAGTTGCCTGTTAAGGGTGAGGCACTAAAGGTTAAGAAGTGGCACCAGAGTTCACTTTTGTGGAGACTGTTGCTATGGCCACCCCCTTGAGGGAGTTCCAGTTGGGAACAGGCATCAGAGGTATAGATAGATAGACATTTCAGATGTGCCTGAAGCCTTAAGTTTAGAGTACTTCTCTAGACTCTGTCATGATATTATTATGGCTAGTAACACTGTTATCTCTTGTAAGATTGCCCTTAAACAACCCCTGTCTCTGAGTTTTGGCATTAACATGTCTGGCACTGTTTAGGATGAACTTCTCTAGTTTTTCTTTTTGAGGAAACTGGTGGCTTCTCCACCACAGCCTAAGTAGGAGCTTTCTAAAGTTTTAAACCTTTTACAATCAAATAGTTTTTGTGGGAGTTTAGGTCCTTAATGTCTTATCATGAAAACTCTTTTCTCCGACTCAGGAAGGAGAGTTAGCAAATGGCATGTCATGTACAAACACAAGAATCATCTTCTCTTTAATAACAATCTCTTTTAGGTAAAGATAAACCCATACCTTAGATATCTGGTTAAGAATGAAATTACTGACTTCAAAAATAGTCCTTTGTTATCAACACTTCAAAGACTTAATCAAGAGAACATCATTCCTTATTACCATTTAAATTTCTTGGAGATATTGGACTTCTGATTATTAAGGGTATCATTTATTTTTGTATCCTGGGACCTGAAATCTTCCATCAGTGAGGACTTTTTTTCCTGCATTATTGAGGTAGCGCCAGGAACATGAAAAAAGATGGCTTTCACTCACATCCATTCTTTTGCAGTCATATGCAATGCATCAAAATCACAGTCCCTTAACCACAACTAGGCCCCACAGACTTTTCAATGGGGGGGGGGGGGGAGAGAGAGAGAGAGAGAGAGAG